>JARYGA010029664.1:0-40582 GCA_030545235.1 Helianthus tuberosus
TAAATACTTTTAACTTATTTTCCCTATACGGGCTTGGGGTACGGTATATAAAATACCGCTTGGTCGGACATTGCATCTTTAATTGTATGAAGGTTAAATCATTGAAATGTCCTGTTTGAAAATGTTTTGTTTGCTTAAAGCCTTTGGGGGGTTAATGACCATGTCCCGGATATCCTTGGCATCATTTTACGAAATGGCCACGACCTAAGCACGGGGTGTAGGCGTACACCCGTCAGTGCCTAAATAAATAATGTGGTGTGTCTATTGATCTTTAACCCGGCACGAACCGGGCTACTGAACGCATAAGAAACATGTAATTCTTTTACAAGTGTTATATTCAAATAATTATCCCAAGTTATAAAGTTTTGTGCCACGTGCATTCAAATCAATTTTATTAAACTTTTCAAAATGAGTCAGTTAAATTGTATTTACCAGTGTAAACTGACGTATTTTCCCAAAAAGGTTAAGTGCAGGTACTACTCGAACTAGGCTGGCTTTCTCCTAGCGTCCACAATAAGTCTCGCAAGCTTGGATGTTATAAAACTGTTGAACAATGTTTCCTTTTTATTTTGATTCGCCTGTGGATCTGTTTCAACTATTTTGTGATAGTTAACATTACAATTTATTAAGTTGAAATGAATCTATCTTTTGCTTCCGCTGTGCATTTAAATTTGTGATGTTTGACTATGATGATATCAATTACGTCACGATACTCCCCACCGGGCCCACCGGTAATACGTGGAAATATCGGGGTGTGACACAAATAAAAAGCCATGTTTTTTTGCTGGCATAATTAGCTACGTAGGTTACATTTCTACTAGTTGCATTCTAAACTGTTTTTCCTATATCTTGTAACATGTGTTACACATCGAGGCAATATATGTTGTTACAAGGTGTTACACATATATACTTAACGTAATAGTGATTTTAAATGCAAAAATGTTTTTTAGATGGACGTCACTTGGATAACACATTTTCATTACCTTTAGAAACTTCATAATTTATTCGGGATATCTCGTTTATTTTACTAATAAACAAAGTTACTTATATGTAGTAACATCGTTACACATGTTACTTATAGTTACCCCCAACCCCTTTTTTAGACACAAAGGGGGCTGCACATATGTAACACATGTATAGCCACGTTGCACATCTTACATATAGTTACTAGGCTATCACCCGGGAACATCACGGGTTAGGAAAATTTAATTTTCAATAATCAAAAGTACATAAACAACATTTTGAACCTCTTAAGTTTCTTGTTTCCCTTCCCACCATAAATTTTTTGTTCGGTTTCATCAGTATCCCAACTTTGCCTCCATATGTATTCAAAGTTTTCTTGTAAAACTAATTCCTTTTTAATTCATAATGAGAGCTCTGTATAAAAATGTTTTCGCAACCCATACGCCAGTGGTGGCTTTGATGGTGTGCGGGGAGGACCTCCGCACAAGGCCCATGATTTCGAGGGGCACATGATTTGTAAAAAAAATCCGATATATGTATATGTTAATACTTTTTGAAAATAGTAAACACATAACAATTCCAATATAGGTCTATTTACAAATCGTTTATCATGGTTTAGAATTTAGCCCATTTGGCATTAGGTTTATTAAGCCTGATAATAATTTAATTTAAGAAATAATAATAATAAAACATTACGGAAGGGCACATTTTTTCAAGCTCGAACATGGTACGTGAATTCTCAAAGACGCCTCTGCCATATGCCTAAGAAGACTCGCCATGGTGGATGAATAGCCAAAGGGGCCTATTACCCATAATTTTTTTGGATCACACCAATTTTTTAATTCAACAACATATTTAACCTCATCATCTGAAATAAATAACTATATATGAACTCAAACTTTATCATAATCACAAAATTATAAACTAAGATGTTAAATGAGCATCACATGTAAAAAAACTTTTAGAATTTCTAGTTGTTAAACTAAACTACATTTTTCAGTTTAATAGTCATATGAAAATTTAGGGCTAAATTTATACAAAACTGTGTCTTAAGCCAATCTAACTCCGACTCGCATAAGAAACAGTACATGTTTTGATCTTTATCCATCCAAACCCGTTCCCCACCCGACCACACCACCCCCAATATAAATTAATAAAATGAATAAATAAGCACAAAATTACTACCCGTTTCAAGTGGTATTATGTCTTCTTGGAAAAGCTCTCGTTAAAGCTGACGATGTGTTGGCTTCTTCACAGCCTAACTCGAATAGAAAAACACATTAGATATAGTATCCATTATACCAAATATGCTCAAAATGCCATAAGATTGAACACAATATTTACACTAAATGTTGGATATCATAAAAGAAACAGTTAAATTGTCACAGGTTCAAGCCTGTATACATCAGTACTTATTAATTAACTTTATAAACTCCATGAAGAACAAATAATACACAATTGAAAAATAGATCAAGGGTCTGAAAGTCACAAAAAGTGTTTTTTAATGCATAAAACATCATGGCAGAATTTATTCAAAATATTCCGCTATAACTGAAATAACACATTTTGTAATAGTATTTGACATACTATTTATCTACAAGAAACTTAGACAAACATGTGTGTGTTTAACCCAACTCGACCAGACCAGTTTTGACCCGCACCAAAAAAATTACCCGTTTGACCCGTACCAGACCTGTCATTTTTTCACCTCTGAAAAGTATGTTCACAAGCTACATGAGTATGTACTACCATCTCCTCTAATCCAATAACACTATAAGCCAACAACTTAGCACGTTCATCAGCTGCACTACATTCTAATATAATTACCCCAGATACTCATTTTTTATCAATTTAAATTTGTTAATTTTCTTATTTGTACGATCGGTGTTATCGATCTATGTCATGAGACTTATAGTTCTTCAACATGAATTAATAGATCATCAATTTTGACGGTTTAATCAAAACCCACACGGAGAGATGTCAACTTACTCAGGCTACAGCGTGAGTGATCTGGAGTAGATCAGTAATAGCAAGAACAATTCCAATTGAACAAAAAATAAGCCAGTGCATAGATTAAGACTCGTGAAGAATTATAAAAACCACATAAAAGTTAATTAAGAAAAAAAGCTTAATTATGATGTAACTTTTACCTTTATCAATAAAAATAGAATATAAAAACTTTCCTTTATTCGTAATATGCAAGGCGTCAACGATATCAATCCTCTAGTGGGTTTATCTGTGCTTTGCGGCGGGCAGACCAATTTTTAACAAAAATTAAAATAGAAACGTAAACGCAACGGTACCTATTGTATCACTTTCTAACGAAATTTCTATTTGACACGTCTCACTACATTGGTAGAAGCAAAACGAAGCATTATGTTATGCTAACTTAGTATAAAGCTACTATAGTATCACCCTTTAAAAAGTCTTTTTAAAAACCTTGCTAATCTTTTTCTTAGTATTTTAATTTCTCCTCTTGATCTTATCGGTTTTCCCTTTCTGTCTTGTCCAAGAGTCTCTAAGGTTCTTCGGCTTCAACCCTTTTTGATCATATGCTTGATACAAATGAGGAACTTCACAAAAAATGGGCGTAAGAGTCAATTTCACTTCTATGTTTTCAACCTAATTAGATCTAATGACATTATCTATTCATTATATGGGTTTGGCATTGGAACTTCGCGAGCCGGAAAAAAATAATATACTATGAATAACAAACAAAATTTTTTAAAAGTTTATATAAGTAGTTGAAGTGGTCATATAAGTAGTTGCGTAAGGGCCACCCAACCCCATAACATCATCTAATTTGTAATATAGAACTCCTACATTTTATAGCCTTATGAAGAATATAGAAACACGATTAGAAATATATACAAACCGAACTGTGCACACCAGAAAGTCAATATATACATAGCAAATTCCCATCTTTAAAGGTTTACAAAGTCCAATCAAGAATACTTACCTAGCAGCAAATAAGCATATTTATTTCTTGTTCTTTAAAAGGAAAAGTACAAAGTAAGATGCTAACTATCCAATGACGCGCCATTTTGAGAATCAATGTAATAACAATGGGAACATATTCTTCATAAGTACATAAACAAACTTCTTAATCATCCTAGCAGAGGATTTAAGAACACGCTATGCTGTCAATGGAGCAAATGGAACAACACTTGCTTCCTGCAGTATCCAAAAGGTAACATACGTTTACAGTATTGAAAATTTATACACAATAGCTATAATCTTGAAAGGGCATTTTTGTACATATGAAAACATGTCGTGTTCGTGGGCTGGCAGGCTCAACCTGACCCGAACCTGAAAATTCCAGACGAATCCGAACCTGACCCGACCCCAAAAATCTTGCCATACATATGAACCCGAACATGACCTGAATATTCGCGGGTTGACCTGAACACGACCCGTTCAACCCGAATTTTTTTATTTTTTATTTTTCACAAATGCGGGTTGACCTCGAAATATCACCGCTCAATATGCTGGTATAAATTATTAGAGGTCAATAAATTTCTCCTTATATTATCAAAATCCAATTTACTTGCAATATTATAAAAAAAATAATATCATGGGAACAAACACTTACCGGGACAAAAGCCACAAGTCGTCACAGCGAGTTCATGAAACGTGAAATTCCGCAATGAAGATTTAACCACCAAAACACTAACTTACTTTGTTATATGGGTTCACTTCATAATATTTATGGGTGCACTCACTTTTTTTATATATACTTTTTAATAAAGAAAATTGACGCTCACTGGGTTTGTGTGAACCCGTACCTGAGTACATGGATCCACCCCTGCACTCGGGGTTATTCAAGTACTTGTGCTCCTACAATTGAAAATACTCAATAAGTAAACATCAAATCATCATGACTCGTTTAGACCCACATCCAAAAATTACCTAAGCTGATCTCCGCCACCGATAGATCTGAACTCGGGAAAACGTACCTGGGAGCACAAGGCTACCTCCGATCTTCAACAATATGTCATTGCCACCACCATATATGCTTGTGCTGTCAAAGACCACCGCGAGACCTCAGCCGATGGTTGCGCCACCTTTGTTGTGTCCGAAAACTGGTGTATATATATCTGTTATCTCTTAGAACCCTTGAAGGATAATTTAATCTGTCTTTATCTTATATTAACATCATGCATTTGTTAAATGGGTAATCTGCACCAAATAGAAATGAACTTTACGCGTTTTCTACATGATTTTATTAACCAACTTGCACTTATGCAAAATAGAAACCAGCTTATAAATCTATCACCAATTTTAGCACCCAAACTCATTTTCACTTATTTTACGTATAACCTGTTAGTGTGTCACGCGTTGATGTCACATCAGATGCAATATAAGCAAAAAATTCTTATGTCAAAAAAGTTACAAAATAAATGTACCTGAACATTTGAAGAAATGATTGTTATTCAGAGATTTAAAAGCTGATCAAAGTAAAGCAAACAAAATATACACAGAAATATACATACTTGTGCATGACGAAGTCTAACACGAGAACCGGCTCCATCGATTAAATCAATAGCCTTATCAGGCAGAAAACGGTCACTGCGAGCATAGATTAATCATTAGATGCGTAACAGAAAACAAAAAAAAAAAGACGAACTTTTACCACCATTAAAAAAATATAACCGATTATCATCTGCAATAAATTAAAGATAATTAGGCATTGTATTCTAATACCTTATGTCCTGATAATCTGGTGGTAAATCACGTCACCTTTTCGTACTTTCATGCGCAGCGACTACATCCGTAGATCTTGATCCCTCTGAGTGAGGGCTCACTTAATATCATAGTTAGTGAACTCAGCAGTTACCATATTCCTATGCCAATGACTGCAATGATTAATATTACCTTGATCAAGTAAGTATGTTTCTGGATCTTGATCTGTGTATGGGTCTCCAACAACGGTTCCAAACGACACACACTCTTTCCATCCCCATGTGTACACCTCTCCAGCCACTGTATATACACAAAAAAAATATAAAAATTTTGTTTGCAGTTCTATAAAAAGGAAAAAAGTATTAGCAGTACCTGTTACACGGACACAATGTGCCCAACCTGCTGCAGCTTTCACCATTGAAACTTCACTCGGAAGAGGAAAAGGGTCCGGTTTTTCCTTAACAAAATAGCACATTAGCTTCTTTCATATGAAACACGTACGATGAATAGACGAAAAATTAAACACACCCCATGTCTCCCTGAGGTCATGTAGCTTTGACCAAGATCATCAGTCGTACCCCATGTGATTAGCTTCCCAGTGTCTGATCAAAAGCTTCACGGGTAAATATAATCATATATGCAAAGGAAGAATGAATATATAAAAAAATTAGCGACCTGAAATGGGCATAGCAAACCCACAGCCGCCGCCACAAACGTCCGTCCAGAAACGACCAGCGTTGGTTGCCGGTGGGAAGTTAACTTCGGCCGGAGAAACTAATGGCGAGCGTTGAGGTAAGGCTGTAGGTAAATACCCCCACATGTGAACCCGGACACGACCCGATATTCGCTGGTTGACCCGAACACGACCTGTTCAACTCGATTTTTTTTTACTTTCTAAATTTTTTTCCGCAAATTAATATATTAAAATTCACTAAAAAACACAAATGTATATAATAAAATTACATTTAAATTAAGAAATCTTATTTTAATTTCTCATTTTAAGTTATAATTATAACATATAATACACACCTAATTTAATTTATGATATAGAACATATCGAAAAAAACATAATATAATACAAATGGGTTAAACGGGTCAACCCACCAACCCGGCCTAGTTAACCCAAACCTGACCCGTTTAGCTAAACGGGTTCGCGGGTTCAACTCGAAACTGACCCAACCCCGTTTAGACTAAACCCAAACCCGCGAATTTCGTATTAGCCCCATTGACGTTTGCATTTCTCATCACTTTACACCATTCTGTAGTATCACCCAAGTCAGCAAACAAACACTAATTGAACATGCGGAGGAAATTGTTGGCATACGCCATTGGCTTCACATCGGGATGTGGGCATGTGGCTGAACATAGATATAAGATAGTTATAAAGAGTCCAAATAATATTAATAGAGATAGAAAATGCAAAAAAAAAAAGGACTAACCACTGCTGAAAATGTAACAAGTTTGAGCTCCATTATGGGTATGAAAACATACATATGAGTTGAAAAGGTAAAAATACTAACTAAAAAATTTCTTGATTTATTAGTATATACATGTAGAAGATAATATCATTAGCAAATACTAATGGAGCATCATAAGAAAATAATGAGAAAACAATCTATCACACACCTGGTAATGGCTACTTCATCTCCCTTTGTCCGCATCCCATGAACACAAACCATTTAGCATTAGGCACAGATCAACCATCATAGATCCTCAAAAGCCATATCTGTATTATTGAATCTTATCTTGAAAAACCCATAAAGAATGGAAAACTAAGTGCAACATGGCCAAAATAGGTAACTTACAGAGTATTATTGATTTGGAAAAGACACTTTTTGTACCATTCATAGAAGAAGCCATAAAGTGAAACAATAATATATTCCACTTTTAAAAAAATCACTCAAAAATTCAAAGAGAAACAGACAAAATACAGCCTAGAAAATATTGTTTTGATATCATAATTTGTATGAATCTTTAAACTAAACATGATCAAATCAAGCAACTTAGATGCAATGCAAGAATCACACTATGCAGCATGTTTTTTTAAAGTGTTAATGAAAGAAAAAGCCATGCCTTTGCAGCATCAGATGATGATGCTTGAAGCTGCAGATTTCTCTCATTTAAACTCTTTTACAATCTGGAAATCTCTTCGTCCATGCTTTTGAGTTTTAACTCTAGTTTCTGCTTCCTAAAAATGTAGAAACACAACCCCATGATATGTCACCTTGGGCGAGGAAAATTGCAACTCTTTCAAGTTTGTTAGTTCTGTAACATAAAAGGGTGTAAATCATCAACGTAACATAAATGTTAGATCTGTTAATCATTTAGAACCAATCATAGCTTTCATAGTTTATTTACAGAGATCAATTTGGTATAAACATAAAAGAAAAAAATTATACGAGCTTTTAAGAAGCTAATAAAGAACCGTAGAAATTGCCCCTAGAGTTCAAGTAGCTTGTAACCTGGAAGACATCATATCCGCACCATCAATACATTTTCAGTTGTGGAATTGATTAAGAGCAAAGTGATAACACCCACAAAATCTTGCCATTCAGGAGGCTTTCCCTACAACATTTTGAATTCAATCAGGGTTTTATAGAGGAAAAATGGTAATTTTAAGAACATCATGTATTCAATTAGGGTTCTTAGTTCTTACTCCTCAGTTTGGAAGGGCAATTTTGTGTTTGGAAAGCTTTGCTAGATCAAAGAGAATGTTCCGCATTGTGTTCTTAGCCTATCACTGGATCTGTTTGTTGGCTCTATTGCAATGGTTTTGTTCAGATCTAAAAAAATTTAGGGGGCATTTGAAATTTGAAAATCCCACCCAAGACAAATCACGGTGTTTGAAAGCTTTTGTTTGAAAGATATTGAAATCAATTTGTGCTATAGAGGATTGTACAACATGCTTCTAACTCTTGTACATGTTGAAAAAGTGGCAAATGACCATTCTTGCCCTTCTAATATGCTTATATATATAGTATAGAGATATATATATGATATAGTGAAGAATGGGACCTACCTCAATTAGCTCAGCTCTTCTTCTGTGCGGATCAACACCTGATACGCCAAACCGAAAATGAATTGGATCTCAATTTGATAGGCTACGAAAGAACTACATGTATCATAATTCAAACAAAAAAACGTAATCCACATAATCGTCAATCGTCATTCATAAAACTAATTCAAAAAAAGATAACAAAATTTTGAAATCATACCTATATAATGCTAATCAGTTACCAACACCAAAGCCAAGATGAAAAATCGCTGAAATTTACACTCTGAAAACTAATTGTAAATCTGCCTTGGTAAAATGAAGGGAAAAGCAATTAGGGTTCTGAAGAGGAGTGCCCCAACATCATTACCATCCAATCCTCACTATTTGTCTTTCTCTAGTTCATGCTGCCAAATCAAAACAAAACATCACATATCCCCACACTCAATCCAACCAAAATCCTAAATTTATTCATTAGCAAAGAACATATAAAACCTAATTTTACATTCCAATTGCCAATTAAAATCCATCAACACCAGTTCTAACTATAATTACAAAACCATAGCACGATAAAACAACCAAAAAACAACAATTTCAAGAGCGTCTAAGGCACTATAACCGAACACAACAGCAATGATTGACTTGCAGCCTTTATGACTCAATAATAAATGGAAACAGCTTTGGGAAAACCAAACCATACAAAACTTATCCTTTTTGAACCATCTACCCATTTTGGCACCACTAAATTAGAAGTAAAGAGGACTTTACCCATTGAAGGGCCTTTGCTTCAGAATTATTAAAAATCACACATAAGGGATAAGGGCCACAATCACCGCTTTCTTTGAAGAAATCATAATGGCACTTTTCTCACTGTTTTTCTTTTCTTGCCCTTCTTGAAACATTCATTCATTTCATCATCTTCTTCAACCTACATCGTCAAGAAAAAAAACAGTTATAAAAATAATAACAAATATGCGTATAAAGATCATCATATCACATCCAATAGTGGCATATCCTTCAATTACAAATGTCACCTGTAACCAATAATGTAGAATACTTGGAGAATAACCACAATGGTGGCTTTCATAACGATATGCTGGATCAACACCACTGTACATGTGTGCACAAACTTTTCCCCACCTCATTCTGTTACATAGCAGCATAAATTAATCCAAGTTTAATTATGTTCGCTCAATTACGTGTGTATTTAAACAAATAACATCAAATATTATAATCAACTAAAACCCATACGAAAATAGGGCATTTCAAGAAGAACAAACACTATAAAAAGATCAAAAAACAAAGAATGAATTCAGAAAAAATAAGTTTCATCAACTTTTTACAAAGTTGCCTAACCTCAAACAGTAACTCAAGCAGTTGTCAGTGTGATCGTAGACGCGTGGCGATGAATAGAGGAACTGCCGAACAGGATTCAGCTAATGAGGAAAGGAAAGCAATCTGAAATCGATAAATAGTTAACGAAAACACAATAATTTATCAAACGATTTGACGATTAGCGAAAAATAATGTTAAACTTCTGAAATTAACCTATGAAACCAATGAAGCGATCATACCTGTTGAAACTGAATGAAAAGATACGATGATTATGGATGGATGAATGGTGAAAAGAGAGAACATAGAGCGGCTGGATCAATATAATTAGGGTTTTAGGTATACCTGTTGAAATCGAATGAAAAGATCCCACAAACTCAACAGTTGAAAACGAATATATCAAAATCAAATGTCAAGAACTTCGAATCGGATACAGAAACTTACCATGAATACAATCTTTAGAGGCAACTTTTGGGTGGCGACGATCGACGAAGAGTAGATTACGGTTGGGATTCAAGATCCGAAGTGTTTTCTAGGTTTTGCAAAGTAGCGGTGATGAAACGTATGAGGGAATTAGAATGATTAGGGTTTTTTTGTTCATTATATACCCGGGTCAAACTATGCGGGTATGGTTGTTGCCATTTGGATCCCGTGTTAGAATATAAGGTTTCCCATGTTTTCCCGCCAAAAATCTAGCTTGGTTGCACCACAACGCGACACGTGTCCCAAACCTTATTTGTTTATTATATATATAGATTATATGTGTTATAGCAAAACTTTACACATGTACACATGTTACATAGTAGATTAATAAGTTTAACTACATGAGATTAATAGTGATGTACTTGTTTTGTTCATAGGTGAATGGATGTTTTGTGCTCAAGATGAAGATGATTATCAAGAAGCGATGCATAGTTAGATTTTTGTTAACTTATGATAGTTTTTGTATATTTTTATATATTTAAGTTCATATAAAACACTTATGTTAAGTTTAAGTTTTTTTGTAATGTTTTTTTTATAATATATACAATCTATTTGTCCCTTTATTTTGTTACATATGTCACATCTTCTGCCAGCTACATATGTTACATTTTTTACGGATACATATTTTACTTTTTTTGACAACTACATATGTAACAACCCATTGTTAAATATGTGACGACCAGCTAGGTGTCATCTTTGTTTTCAATGTTACAAACCTGGACAAAAGGAATGATGTGACCAACATTTTGTGTTAATCTGATTTATAATTACTGTATATCGAGGTTACATAGAGTCGTTGCATATTCATACCAGAGGATAGCAAGATGATAGCACATGTATATCCAGGTTACACACGTTACATAGAGTCGTTGCATATTCTATACCAGAGGATAGTGTAATAGAATAAAGTATTTTGAAGTGTTTGCACCCTTATAAATGAAACCCGGTTAATCTCTTAACATCACACACTTAGTTAGATAGTTAGAATATATTACATAGCGGTTATGAACTACAAGGACCAAAGTTGACAAAGACAAAGATGGTAACTACCATCATTACCGAAAAGGTGTGTCCCTCCATCACACCAATTCCGATCGGTACAAGGGAAACAAAAGAAGGAAGAGGCACCGGTTGATCGAATGAACAAGAATCAACGTACCCCTTCACGATCAATCTCATCCACATATTCAAGGGACACGTCTATTCACGAAGAGACACGTCTATTAGTCGCACCCGTAGAAAACTATAAATAGGATCATGTAGTTTCATTTGTAATCACTTACTCTCATTCGATTTGTACATACATTCAAGTTATTGTTTATGCAAGTTTATTTTATCACGTTCTAGAGATCAAAGATCCATTTTGGGGCCAACAATAAATTTCCCTTTTTTCCATCTGTTTATGTGTTATATTAGGAAGTAGCTGTTTTACTATATTTTTTTCATTGTGTTATATTAGGAGGCTACACGTAACACAAGTTATATTTGAAGTGTTTGCACCTTTATAAATTTTCCTTTTCCATCTGTTGATGTGTTATATTAGAAAGTTAAACGTAACACAAGTTACATTTGACACTCGTAACACAAGTTACATTTATTAGACGGTGGGATTATGGCACAAGTTAAATATCTTGATCTTCTTACACCTTCATGTTTTTTACTCCATAAATGATGTAATATTGTTGGATTGTACGAACTTTATACTCCTAATACATGCAACACTTCTTGGAACATCTGTTACATGGTCATATATTGGGATCTTTGTTCCACCCTCATTTTACAAAGGTTTAAACATATCATAACCCACAACATATTGGTTTAACATATGTCACAACATATTTCGCCATTTTTAACTAGTATATTTGTTGTATATGCTACAAGGGTTCCCCTATGCTACAATTTTTTTTACTGTGTATAAATTGTCACAGTTAGCCTTACCCTACGTAATAATCACTCCCACCATTTATATAGATCAATTGAGTGATGAGTATGGTGACTTGTCATTACCTCCACGTACCAATCAAGGTCAAAACATTTCCACGTATGGGCTCATATGTTCATGAAGGTTTTGACTGGATACTATCTTTTTATCAATTTCCATGTTTTGCATGTGTTACTATCACACCCTGATATTTCCACGTATTGCCGGTGGGGAGTATCGTGACGTAGTTAATATCATCATAGTCAATAATCACAGTTTAATGCACAGCGGAAGCTAAAGATAATAACATTTGAAATCGAACGCAAATAATATCAATTATTGCAAAAACGGTTGTAAGGGATCCACAGGCGGATCAAAGATAAAAGGAACATTGTTCAACAGATTTATAAACATCTAAGCTTGCAAGACTCTTTATTGATGCTAGGAGTGGCCAGCCTATTCCGCCTAGTACATGCACTTTAGCCTTTTTGGAAAATACGTTAGTTTACACTGGTAAATACAATTAACCAAATCTTTCGAAAAGTATTTAAGAAAATTGATTTGAGATGCACAAGGCACAAAGAATCTTTTATAACTTGGGATAATTATTTAAAAATAAACTTGTTAAAGAATTACATTGTTGGGATTGAACCCTACCAGAGGAACAGATAATGTAAAGCCAAAACCAGGTCACAACAGTGGATTCATAATAAGCAGCAGTTTACATTAAGCTTTCCCCTTGAAAGTGATTTATAACAACTGATGGTCTTTATCCGCTGTTCATATTCAACTGCTGCTGCCCCTTCAACTGCTGATCAAAACCCTGAAGTATCCAACACTGCTGGTCCTATCTACTGATGATAAAACACTGCCCAGTCAAGGACTGATCAACCTTGAGTAAAGCACTGACATAAAGGGAGAGCAGCTGTTTAGTGAATTGTTTGTTTTATGTATAGTCAGTGGTTAGGTTAGCAGTGTTTGTGTAAGGACAGTAGATACAGGTTGTTAGACTGTTAGACGTCGCTTTCATGGTGACGTCAGCTGAGATACCTCAGTGGGTTTGGTTTGCCTATAAATGTAACAGTACCCTGTACTGTTACATTTGATTGACTGAGCGGGTTCTTCTCCTCATGTCTAATCCTTTCATCTTGTGTGCAACCAACCTTGGGGCATCAGGCTGAGGGGGAGTTTAGTTTGTAAGCATATCTGTAATCTTTTGCTTTGATTTGTAAATCCTTTGACTCTATGAGAAGCAATTGTTTATCAAACTATTTTCTCCTTTGATTGTGTTTACAAAGTTTGTTTTCATTTCCGCTGCACTTTACATGTTTTCATATTCACAAATTGTTCAAAACATACAAACAAACATAATCATGAGAGCCTCCGATCCTAACAATTGGTATCAGAGCCTGGACAGTCAAAATTCGATCTAACAATCAATTTGACATAACAGTTCGGCTCAAAATTCATTGATACTAAGGTTGGTTGTATTTAGTTGAAAAACAGAGTACCGAGTAAATCATGTTCAAAGTGGTTAATCAAAAACTCTGTAAATCAACCAAGATGTCATATGACACACAAATTTCACACAAAAAGTGAATTCATGCACAAGTCACTCATAGTTTTCAGATCTGAAAACATACCTGTTAAACTATGGGATTATTTCATGTTTTCAAAATTGATTTCAATTGCTGTTATGAAAATTGTGATGTCACCTTATTAAAATGCTAAAGTATGAACCTCAGATTAACAAAAACCTATGTTCATAAAACATTAGCGTTCTTGTTAACTTAAAAAGAGGGAATTAAAACTTTAGTCATTCAAATCTCATGTGTTGAAAACAGGTTGAGTTCCTCAAAAGGACAAAATCAACTATGTTAAAATACATTGAGGAAATTCACAAAAACTCAGAAGTGTGTCTATCTCAAAACTTTTGAAGTCAAAAGAAAAAGAGTATAAACATAAAACACTTATGAGTCAAAGTTTAGGGTAATAATGGTCATTAAGCAACTATGTGCATTCATCTGTTCAGGAAAAGGTTTTGATTCCAGTAAATGAACTCCAAAGAGGACTAGACAAATGTTCAAAAAAAAATTTCCATGGGTCCTCATGATTGCAATCAACTGACAAAGAAAATGGTATCAAACAGTGGTCAAAATGTATTCAGAATGTTCCACAAACTGCTGTCAAACCAATGACCATTTTTCATAAATTTGAGAATGTTATGATTACATTTTTCTCTTAAAAATATACCAGATCCTTTTTTATGCTGTTCTCAGAAAATCCTTTAATCATTTTTTCTTCAAAGGATTTTCTCGAATAACCAGGATATATTGTTCATATTTTTTTTGGAAATATATTTGGAACTTTTGCTTGTTTTTGTTGGCAATAGTTTCAGTTCCTGTCAGGATGTAATACCTTCTTTTTGTTGGTATTAGTGTCCTCATAAATGGGTCAAAAGGAAATGGTACATATGTCAAAATCATGTCATTCTTAGGTTTGCTCCTAAATTTTTATCAAAGGTTGATTGTAAACTGTGCTTGAATTACTAGGGTACTCATGTTTTAATTGAATATTAAACGAAAATGAGTTGCCTTAGCAAAAAGTTTTCATCATCTGGGGTACTAAACCACTGTCCTTCAAAATTGACATGTGGGAAAACCTTGAATGAAAATTCTCAAAAATGTTGCTGGAATACTCGTCCTTCAAATCTGTGCCATTTACCCTAACCACTGTTTTGTTTCAACGTCTGATCTCTAAGCACTGTCCACTGCTGAAAGTTAACCACTGATCCCTCATTTTCTTGAAAAACACTGATGTTCAAAATCAGTGTCTTATCCACTGATATGCTATCCACTGATAGTAAAAATCATCCACTGCCCACATTTTTTACCGTTGTAACCACTGATGCTTGATACGTCAGTGGCCCTTAAAACAACTGTTCTCCATACTTCATCCATTTCATCAGTGTTTGACACGTGGTCAGTTTTTAGCCCTCAGATAGTAATAACCGCTGCCACATCAGCGATCATTTTTTTTCCCTAAATAAAACCCTGCCCTAAACCCCAAACAGGGTTTTACACTGTCGAATTGAATTCCAAAATTCTCTTCTCAAAGCAGTTTCCAACCCTTCTTCTCAAAATCTTCAAAAACGTTCTTCGTTCTTCTCTGCAAAAATGACAAAATCAAAGTCAAAATCAAAATCAAAACCTAAATCACCACCACCTTCAAAAGAGGTCGCTCAAACGACCGAAGAATCCAACAAGATACCATACAAATCTCCTCATAATTATCTGGGTTTACTCACAAAACCTACTGATAATCACACCTTTGACACCATCATTGATACATTATCTGCATCAAAGTACAAAACTTTGTTAACGGCAGATGCTCCCATTTATCTACAAACCCAGAACGAGTTTTGGAAAAAGGCGACTCTTGAAAAACAAGACAACAAAGTCATAGCCATTAACTCGTCGATACAGGGTAAGGTGATCAAAATCACACCGCAATCAATATCAGAAGTTTTCAAACTGAATGACCAAGACGGTAAAATATCTTTTGATAAAGCCGTGATGAAAACTGATTTCATGATTAGGGGATATGCAGAACAATCAAAGGAAGATACCTTACAAAAAGGTTATTTTCCATCTGCACCCAGATTTTTATTTCACACACTCTTGATGTGTGTTTCAAATAAAACAACATCCTTTAACGAAATACCATTGAAGATTCAATGCCTGGGCTATGCTATTTTAAACAATAAAGATTACAACTATTCCCAGGAGATCTTCAATGACATGGTAAAGAATGTTGAAAGCAAATCATTTCTTCTTTTTCCAAGATTTCTAAGCTATTATTTTAAACAAAAATTTGAAAAAGAGGATGAAAATTTGCCCAAACAAGGTGTCCATTTTCAAATAAAAAGTCTAACAATTGAAACATTTTCAAGAATGATGGCACCAATAAAATTAAAAGCAAAGGTGCCTGAGCAAACTTTAGAAACTGCCACTGATCCTCAGGCAACTTCTGCTGAGCCCACTGCTCCAGGTGATCAAAGCAGCACAACCACTGCTTTGAAACCCACACCTGACATCACCAAAAAGACCAAAAGAAAACCATCCAGAAAACCCACCAAACCCAAAACAAAGGCAACTCTGGAAGATGAGATCCCAGAGGAAATGCCTGTGACAACACAAAAGTCACCACAAACCACTGCTGCTACTTCCTCATAGCAGTTGGAAGAAAGATCTCAACCCATGCCTAAAACTCCTCCTGCATCCTCACAAAAGGATCAGGTTGTAAGCACAGGGACACCACAATATGAAGCTCTGAATCCACTCGGATCCATCTTCCTCAGTCCTGATCCCAAGGACATGTCTCTTTCCACTCCCATCCCCTCACCAATAATAATGCCACAATCCATGCTACCCTTGTTGCATGCAGCTGCTATAGCTCAGACACAAACCAGTTCCTCTCTATCACCTGTCACTGAGAGTATACCCCCACAGGTGACTGGGTCTGATGCTACTACTCCTGCTATCCCAGCAACAATTGAGGAGGTTACACCCCCTGAGTTACAAGTAACTCTCGGTGGTAGTTCAAGTGGAGCAGCAACTACAACTGGTGGATCAACAGGTCTCCAGTTGGCCAGTTGTTTCATAAATCAGACTCCCTTGAAGGCAATTTCTTCAATAGCACCAATGTTAACCACTAGTGAGCCTATTTTGACCACTAGTAACATCAAAGGTTTATCAAGTGCTGAAGAAAGAAGTCCCCAGTACCAAGAACAAGGGGCATCTGTCACACCCCAAATTTCCACGTGTCACCGGTGGGCCCGGTGGGGAGTATCGTGACGTCATGGTTGGCAACATAATAGTCAAACAACACAATATTAATATGCACAGCGGAAGCAATTGAAATTATAATACAACCGAATTTATTATTGTAATATCAAGTGTCACAATATTCGGAAGTTTATCCACAGATGGATCGAACATAAAATGGAAACAATAGTTCAACAGACTTTAGGCATCTTAAGCTTGCGAGACTTCTATTGATGCTAAGGAGAATATATCCAGCCAATTTCGTATAGTACCTGCATTTAGCCTTTTTGGAAAATACGTCAGTTTACACTGGTAAATACATTCAACTGACTCATTTTGGAAAATGATTGAAAATTGGTTTGGATGCACATGGCATAAACATTTTTATTTAACTTGGGAGAATTATTTAATATTATAATCTTGTGAACGAATTACATGTTACTTGAGCGTTCAGTCGCCCGGATCTTGTCCGGGTTAAAGATCAATTGACACACCACACCATAGAGTTATACACTGCCAGGTGTACGCCTACACCCCGTGCTCAGGTCGTGGCCAATCTCGTAAGATGATGCCAAGGATATCCGGGACATGGTCATTAACCCCCCAAAGGCCTTAAGTAAACAAGACTGTTTAAACGAGCCGATCAAATTATTCAACTACCCACTAAGCGTGGAGATTTGATGCCCGATCAAGCGGTATGCTATATACCGTAACCCAAGCCCGTATAGGGAAAATAAGTTAAAAGTATTTACCTGAGCAATGTATAAATCACAATAAGCAAAATGCATGTAGCTTTTACTGGTTCTCCTAATCTGGAACGAAGGTTTAATATAACCTATTAGAATACTAACGGGTCTTTTATTAAGCTTAAGCTTAGACCGGCTAGTTTCAAAGATACGGTTCGTACGCACGATTAAGCGAAGACCGGATAGAATGTGATTTAGACTCGACAAGTTCAGAGACTTGTTTAATATGGTTCCTTCATACACATTCTGGATTTTGAGATTAAACCGATAAGGTTTGACCCGTTTCGGCTAATTTATGTAAACTTGTTACATAAACCGAACCGAACGCGAGATAAGCGTAACGGGTATCCGTAAGAGCCATATACAGATTTCCTAAGTTAATATGCTTCAAATATGTTGTGACATCAGTAGGATGTCTTTCATTATGCCCCGAACTAATTTAAACACAAACTATGCCCCGTAGGGGTAGTTTGGTCATTTTAAAGTTTGTAAAAGCGTTTAGATGTTTAACTGAGTTACAGGTCTAATGTAAAAAACAAACATACTCAATTTGATGAGTTATAACAGTAGGCTAAAGCATATATGTGAAATTTATCATTTTTAACCAAACTATGCCCCGTAGGGGTATTTTGGTAATTTCACATAAGCCGAAAAGCTCAAAAATGAAGTCTGAGTTATTCAACCTTTTCTTACTGTTAAAATATCATAATTTGCCTCATATATCAGTAGGTATCAACCCGGGTATGTTCAATATGATTTTAAAACATACTATGCGTTAAAAACGCTAAATAAGGCGATTAAAGGCCATTTCCGGGTTTGATACTTAAATCTGATATTTTTATATTTCCAGAAGGCTTAAAATAAATTATTTATCATATGTGATCAGTAGCAAAAGGTTTGGAGTCGTTTCGATATGTAAAACTCATTTTATGGCCCGTAAGGGCAAAACCGACATTTACCGAAATAAGCCTACGACTATGAGTTATGCTCAGCCTAAAATTAATTAAAAATATTTAAAAATCCCAAAATAATATATTACATCAGTGGGTAAAAGATTTGGTATCAAAAAGTATGTTTAAGTAGGCTATACGCTAATTGCGCCATTTTATTAACATAAAGCATTCATTTAGCGATAATGAGCATAACTCTTAATCTACAATTCAAACTGATGTCAAACTTGGCATACAAGTTTATATATCAGTATTTAAGGTTTCTACACTTTTACATTTTCATAAATCACGTTTTAAGGTAATAAGGGCATAACGGTCAACATATGAGCAATTAACGGAAACATGCATATTAATTGGATAACTAATGAACCAAGGTGTATAATCACAGAGGGTTGTTCTTACATGTAACCTAGTCCAATTAAAGCTCTGAGGCATTTATAAAATATGCCTAAACGGGTCAGAACTGAAAGTCAAAGTGAAAGTCAAACTATGTGACTTTCGGTTCCGAACCGGGTTTAAACAGGAATTAGTCGGGTTGAACATGTTTGAACATGTTCTTACACTAATTACTAAGTTATAACAATGATCAAACAGGTTATATATGTTCTAGATAGCTAATTATGCATAAATGACATTTTAAGAATCCTGTTGACTTTTTAAGTACATGTTTGACCCGACATTTGAACTAGTTAGAGTGGTGATCAGGGGAAACCCTTTTGAGGTTTTATTACCCACATAAATACCAACTCATAACTACTTTTAATTCGAGATATTCCTAAGCCATTATTGACTAATCTCGAAGTCAAACCGTAATTACGACGGTTTGACTTTTAGCTAATTAACTAAGCTAAACTCAAACAAACAAGAACTAGCAGACTTACAAGAGTCCTATGCACGAGATTGATCACTTGAGGCTGCTTGATAGCTCCAGAATTGATCCACAAATGCAGGAGAAGGTGTGAGAATGATTGTTGCACTACATGGCCTTTTATAGTAAAATTCTCACCACAAATCCTTGACAACAAGGTCTAGCACCCACCATAACTCATCAACACTTGTTGTCTAGTGCTTAGGGGGTGTCTAGGTGTCAAGAGAAATGTGGAAAATCGGATGGGATCGAGCAGATTACACTCAGCAGACAAGAACCCAATTATTTCGGAGCTGGGCACCCATAGCGTGACGCTAGGCCCCCCCTAGCGTCGCGCTAGGCCTCGTCTGCACAAAAATCACATTTTTAGATATTGCGATTTGATCCTTGCCCCTTCAAGCTTCGATTAGGCACTTGTTTCTTGCATTATGGACCTTCATTTTTGATATATAAGGGCCTTAAGACATATACCCACTTTGTTAGGTCCCCGGTTAACTTTGTTGTCACCCGAAAAGTCCTAACTTTCAACGTTTACGCTTTAACCCTTCGCACACGAATTCGATCATAACTTTCTCATACGTTAACGAAACTTTACGAAATTTAAACCGTGTATTCTAGTGAGCATAATTAACCGTTACAAAGCTTTGGGTTTGCCAAAAGGTCACTCAGAGGTATAACTTAAACATGTTGACACATTTAGCCCCTGTAGTTTGTAATCTCTCACTTTTTGCTTCGTATGATCCATGATTTATTCGTTTGAAGGTATGAGCACCATGTAGGGTTAATGTACATTATATTTATTCACAGTTGACACTTAGAATACGTATATTCACATACTTTCCATGTTTGTCAACTTTGGTCCTTCTATAATATTTCTTTCACACGTTTAAACATTTGACACGTGTCTACACATTATAGGACGTGAATTTTCGAGGTGTTACAGCATCAATGGGTGATTTTTGGGACTCTGTTCCTAAGTCACACATTGATATAACCACTGCTGGTGGGGATTCAGATGATCCCAGTAAAATGGGTGTTGATTCAAGATATCAGGAATTGACGGGCAGAGTGGAAAAACTTGAAGAATCAGTTTCTGAAATTAAAGACATGGTGCAAGAGATTTTAAAAACTCAGAAAGCTCAAGCCACTGCTGTTCCTGCTCAAGCACCTGCACAACATGCATTTGCTGAAAATGAGCTTTAGAATATCTTTAAACCCGTGCTTGAAAAACAGCAACAGATGGCTGATCAAAAGCATGCTATTCATGTACAAATGCTGACCAACATGGTAGAATCAAGGTTTAAAGACACACAAGCAGACATCAAGGCTATAAAGGCTAGCATTCAAAGTGCTTCTGGCAAAGCTCCTTCTTCCCTATCATTTCTTGATAACCCCCCCCCCCCTCAGATAATTCCAAAAAGGGGGAGAATATCAAGCTGTTGAGAAAAATGAATAAGAAGGGAATAGAACATGGGCTTTACATTGAGCCGGAAAAAGAAAAAGAAAAAGAAAAAGAAAAGCAGGTCTCAAAACCTGTTAGTCAAACAGCTGATACATCAGTAGTTACAAAAACTGCTGTTAGTAGCAAAACAGCTGCCATCTCATCAACACACACACCTCCAACACACACCACTCTACCATACTCCACCACAACTACTGTTCCACCACCATTTGTGTCTACAGCACAAAAACCACCACTACCATCACAAACAGCCAAACCATCATCACCCCCTGCCAAAAAGCAGAAGACAACAGATGTTATAACATCTGTTGTAATGGCAACAGTGGTTGAAACACAGGTTATTTCAACTACTGCTAGTCAACCACTGATCACCACCCAAACAACTGCCACAATAACCCCTGCTCAAAAGCAGAAGACATCTGCTGATACATCAGCAGTTGTAATGACAACAACAGTTGAGACACCAGTTGTTTCAACAGTTGTTAGTCAACCATCCACCACTGCTCTATCCTTTCCTACATCACAACCAAAGCTCTTCAACAGAAAAAGAAAGCCAATTCCTGCCGATGAGGGTATACATGATCCTAATGCTGCACAACATCCACTGGAACTTGAAGCTATCAAAAATGAGATGAGGCAATTCTATACAGAAGAAGATCCTTCAAAAAGAAGATTCTCCTCACTCATAGGCTACATGCCACCAAATGATATGGATGACTACCTCAAAATCAAGGCAAGGCAAGGCAAGCTAAACTAAGAGCTAAATTTGAAAGTGAACGTGACCGTTTAAGCGAAGACGGCATTGCTAAAAGACTGGAGTTCTACTTCACAAAAGTAAAGCAGATAGAAGAATTTGCACAAGACCTAAACAAAGAAAAGGCTGAACAAAAGAAAAAGTTAAGAAAACAATATCTAGCCTACATCATGAAAGAGAAATTCTATCCTGCTGAAGAACAACAGTTCGAAGAATGGCCAATAGTTGCTCTAAAGCATGAAGCAGAAAGGATTGAGAAAATCAAGAATGATCCTACAAAGAAGAAGAATGCTCCAAACTGGAGAAAATATAAAAAGCTCATTGCTGACCTAACTGCTGAGTATAAAAGAAGAAGGAGCTGGTGAATGCGAAAATGGATACTGCTGAAGCCATATCAAAATGGTCAAAACAGCAGACCGATGAAGCCTATGAAAGGCTAAAGAAAAGAAAGATAATTGTTTCAAGCACCTCAAAGAAGCGAGAACATATGATGAAGCTTGAACAGAAAATTGAAAACCTCATGACAATGTTAAAATCAGCAGACAGTTCTACTCTTGTGTCAAACCAAGTTGAAGGCAAACAGCTGACTGAAGAAGAGGTAATAGAAAAAGAAGCAGAGTATCTCAAGGGCGCCATCTTAAAAATGGGTCTGAATGAAAACAGCTCATCAAAGCTTCAAAACCTTTTTAAAAAGGTATTAAACAAACCTGCGTCTCCAAACACTGCAAAAGACAAGACAGAAGTTGAAAGACAAGAACTTATTGAACAAGAAACTGCAGAAGATATAGCTGCAGCAGACAAAGTCATTGAAGAAGCTTTCAAAAGAATGTCTGAAAGTCTGCAGGTGTTTTCAAGGCCATCATCCCTCAACTCATCAGCAAATAAGTCTCTCCCAAGAAATCCATTGGGTTTAAAAGTACTAAAGTGGCTCTCTGATCAAAAGACCCACGTATTGACTCTGGTCAGATCCAATGGAAAGGTGAAGTATATATCAAGGAAAGAAGCACTAGGCCTTAGTGTTCAAGATTTGCAGGATCTCCTTGAACTTACACTGTGCAGGGATGAAGATGATATAAGTTCCAAAGACTTTGAAGCAGATTTTAAAAGAGAAGTAAAGGAACTTTTGATGAGGAATAAAGATCCAGAATAATGACAGGTTTTGGCATTATCTGTTCCAGGGGGAGATTGTTGGGATTGAACCCTACCAGAGGAACAGATAATGTAAAGCCAAAACCAGGTCACAACAGTGGATTCATAATAAGCAGCAGTTTACATTAAGCTTTCCCCTTGAAAGTGATTTATAACAACTGATGGTCTTTATCCGCTGTTCATATTCAACTGCTGCTGCCCCTTCAACTGCTGATCAAAACCCTGAAGTATCCAACACTGTTGGTCCTATCTACTGATGATAAAACACTGCCCAGTCAAGGACTGATCAACCTTGAGTAAAGCACTGACATAAAGGGAGAGCATCTGTTTAGTGAATTGTTTGTTTTATGTATAGTCAGTGGTTAGGTTAGCAGTGTTTGTGTAAGGACAGTAGATACAGGTTGTTAGACTGTTAGACGTCGCTTTCATGGTGACGTCAGCTGAGATACCTCAGTGGTTTGGTTTGCCTATAAATGTAACAGTACCCTGTACTGTTACATTTGATTGACTGAGCGGGTTCTTCTCCTCATGTCTAATCCTTTCATCTTGTGTGCAACCAACCTTGGGGCATCAGGCTGAGGGGGAGTTTAGTTTGTAAGCATATCTGTAATCTTTTGCTTTGATTTGTAAATCCTTTGACTCTATGAGAAGCAATTGTTTATCAAACTATTTTCTCCTTTGATTGTGTTTACAAAGTTTGTTTTCATTTTCGCTGCACTTTACATGTTTTCATATTCACAAATTGTTCAAAACATACAAACAAACATAATCATGAGAGCCTCTGATCCTAACATACATGTTTATTATACGTTTAGTAGCCCTGGCTGAATACCTGGTTAAAGATTAATAGACACACCACATAATATATCCCGCGGCGAGTTATTCTCGAACAGGCGGGTACATTAATTTTACGTACGCACCGGCAGGTGTATGCCTACACCCTGTGCTTAAGTCGTGGCCATTTCAATGAATGAGCCTAGTATATCTAGGACATGGTCATTAACCCCCCAAAGGCTTAGAATAAACAAAACAGATTAAACGGGTTATCTCAATAATTTAACCTTTATACGATTAAAAATTCAATACCTGACCAAGCGGTATTTTATATACCGTACCCCAAGCCCGTATAAGGGAAAATAAGTTAAAAGTATTTACCTGAGCATATTGTACAAATTTATCCCAGACGTACAAATCAGCAAATGCAGTTATCTTTTACTGGGCTCCTAAATCTGGAACGAAGGTTATAATAACCTATTAGATTCCTAACGTGTCTTTCTTAAGTTTAAACTTAGACCGGTTAGTTTTAAAGAAAGGTATACGGTTCAAAACGCATGATTAAGCGAAGACCGGATTAGAATGTGGTTTAGACTCGACAAGTATGAAGACTTGTATAATATGGGTAAATTGAACCCATTCTGAATTTTGAAGTGAAAATGATAAGGTTTGACCCGTTTCGGTTAATTTATGCAAACTAGTTACATAAATCGAACCGAACACGATAAATGCATAACGGGTAACAAAATGAGTCATGAGCAGGTTTCCTAAGTTAATATGCCTTAAATATGTTGTGATATCAGTGGGATACCTTCCATTAAGCCCAAAACGGATTTAAAATCATTTTAAGCCCCGTAGGGGTATTTTGGTCATTTTAAGGATTATAAAAGAGGTTAAATATAAATCTGAGGTTCTGGTCTTAATTGATCAGTAAAAATATTTAGCTTAATAAGTTATATCAGTAGGGTATTGCATATATGTGATATTTATCATTTATAACCAAACTATGCACCGTAAGGGCATTTTGGTAATTTCACATAAGCTTTAAAGGTCAAATTTAGAAATCTGAGTTCAAAACTTTTGCTTACTGTTAAAGTATAAAATTTTACTTAAAACATCATTAGGTATTAAGTCTTATATGTTAAAAATAGTTTTAATCCATACGATGTGTTTAAAACGCATAAAAATCGGTTTTAAGCGATTTCTTGGGTTATAATAGGAAATCTGAGTTTTTGATCAGTTTATAAAGTTCAAAATATTTTATTTATCATATAAAATCAGTAGCAAAAAGTTTGGTATCAAAATGTTATGTCAAACTCACTTTATTAGCAAAAAGGGTATAACCGTCAATTACCAAATCAAAGCAATAACCCTATGCCATGATCACTTTAAAAATAAATAAAAATCTTCAAAAATCCCAGAATATTATATTACATCAGTGGGTAAAAGGTTTGGTGTAAAAATTTGGGTTTAGATAGGCTTTATGCTAATTATGTCGTTTAATTAATAAAAAGCTTTTAAATTACGATATTGAGCATAACTCCTAATTTAGACCTCAAACTGATGTAAAATTTTAGAACTTGTTTATAAATTAGTAATAAAGGTTTTTGTCCTCTCACATTTTTAATAATATCGTTTTAAGGTCAAAAGGGCGTAATGGTCAACATTTAAGCAATTAACGGAAACATGCAAATGAATCAGATTAATTAGGAACCAAGTTGTATAATCTCAGAGGATTATACTAACCTATAACCTGGTCCTAATGGAACTCTAAGGCATATCTAAACCAAGCAAAATCGGGTCAGAACTGAAAGTCAAAGCAAAAGTCTACTTTTGCGACTTTCGGTTCCTAACCGAGCCTAAACTCAAAATTGTCGGATTGAACATGCTTATACATGTTCTTACATTAATTACCAAGTTATATAAGTGTTAAAACAGGTTTCATGGATTCTACATTGCTATTTATGAATTTATTTGCAAAATAGCTTTCTGTTGACTTTTTATAATTAAGTTTGACCCGACAATTGACCTAGTTAGAGTGGAAATCAGAGGGTGCCCTTTTAAGGGTTTATTACCCACATAATTACCAACTCATAGCCATTTTCAATTCGAGAAATGACTGGACCATTAGTGATTAATCACTAAGTCAAAGCTTAATTACGATAAGTTTGACTTTTGGTCATTAAGCTAACAAAACATGAACTAGAGAGGCTAAGAACACTCACAATGGTCCTTAGCACGAATTAAGAGCTGGTGGAAGCTTGCTTGAAGTCCAGAGAGCTCCAAAGAGGGGTTTTGAAATGATTTCAAATGAGCAAGAAAAATGTTGCAACTCAAGTTCTTTATATAGTGATTTCAATTGCACAAGATCATTCCAACAAGGTCTACACATGTTTCCTGATCATCCTAGGTGTCCCCTATGCATGAAATACCACTGGTGCAGCCCCTGAATTCGAAAACCATGCTTCTAAGGCAGTGGAACCGGCTGAACAGGCAGCTGTCCAAGTTTCTGCCCAGTTACAGGTCTTACGGACCGTAAGCCTTAGGCTTTGCGGTCAGTATCCGTAATTTAAATTTTTATCACCCAGATATGCTGCCTTAAGGTCCGTAAGGCATACACTTTGCGGTCCGTAAGCCTTGCCAGAAGACAAAAATCTTGTGAACTTCTAACATTTGACCATGCAATCTATTATAACTCGTATCTTTAGTCATTATCAACACAATGGGTCCACTTGATCAGGTCTGATCAATCTTGAAAGTGTTGCCATGCAATGGAGGTCTTGGAATCTTTGAAGAAGGCTTTTAAATGATGTTTGTCGTAAATGCACATAGGATTCCACTCTTTTCAATTTGAATTATTTATCACATTAGTTAACCGGATTTGAATCTATATCAGATGTTTATAAAAAAACATATTAAGGTTTGGAATTAATAAAAAAAAAGCTCACTCAGAGGTAATGATTTTAACATGTTGACACCTTTAATTCCTTCGGATGTCTTTCAACTTGATCCGGGTTTATAACACGTTTACCTTCCATGACACGTGTCTTTATAATATTGGTCGTGATTTTACGAGGTGTTACATCCTCACCCCCTTAAAAGAAATCTCGACCTCGAGATTTACTGAAATAAATGAGGGTACTTCTGTTTCATTGTGGATTCAACCTCCCACGTGTATTCTGGGCCACTACAGGCATCCCATTTAACCTTCACAATCGGTACATGCTTCTTTCGAAGCTTCTTAACCTGTCGATCCTCAATTGACATAGGTTGTTCAACAAATTTTAAGCTCTCATCAATATGCACATCCTTATGTGACATGGCTAGCGATTCATCGGCTAGACACTTCTTTAGATTGCAGATGTGGAACACATTATGAATTCCACTGAGCTCTTCAGGTAGGTTTAACTTGTAAGCCACTGTTCCGACACTTTCGATGATCTCGAATGGTCCTATTTATCTTGGGCTTAACTTGCCTTTCTTGCCAAATCTCATTACCCCTTTCCAGGGTGATACCTTAAGTAGAACTTTGCCACCTACCTCAAATTTTAGAGGTTTACGCCTTTTATCTGCGTAGATTTTCTGTCTATCCATGGAAACTTTGAGACGATCAAGTATCTGCACGATTTTATCTGTCGTCTCCAGGACTATATCAGGTCCTGTTAGTTGGAGATCTCCAACTTCTGCCCAACAAACGGGCGTCCTGCACTTTCTTCCATATAAAGTTGAATACTTGAATGATAAATATTATTATATGAAAATTCTATCAACGGAAGATGATCATCCCAACTTCCACCTAAATCAATAACACAAGCTCGTAGCATATCCTCAAGTGTTTGTATCGTATGTTCGCTCTGACCATCCGTCTGAGGATGATATGCAGTGCTGAAATTCAATCGAGTACCTAACGATTGCTGAAAACTTTTCCAAAAGTGCGATGTGTATCTTGTATCTCTATCAGAGATAATAGACACTGGTACTCCATGAACAGATACAATCTCGTCCACGTACAACTGAGCTAACTTATCTGAGCTGTGTGTTTCCTTAATAGTAAGAAGTAGGCTGATTTGGTCAATCTGTCGACTATAACCCAAATAGTATCATTTCCTCGCTTTGTCTTTGGTAACTTAGTGATGAAATCCATAGTCACCATTTCCCACTTCCAGGTGGGAAGTTCAGGCTGTTGCAGCAAACCTGATGGCTTCTGGTGTTCGGCTTTAACCTGAGCACATGTCAGACATTTGGCCACATAAGTGGCTATAGACTTCTTCAAGCCTATCCACCAATAATTTGCTTTCAAATCCTGGTACATCTTATCACTTCCAGGATGAACTGAGTACTTGGAGCTATGGGCTTCTTGAAGAATCACATCCCTAAGCCCTCCATAAACTGGGACCCATATTCGTCCATTCAATCTTAGAATTCCATCCTTGCCATATGATAACTGTTCAGCAGTTACTCTCAACTTTTCATTCGGATAGTTTGCTTCTAACACAGCTTCCTTCTGAGCGGCTAACAATCTTTTATTCAAGCTGTTCTTCAATTCAATGCTCTTGGCATTGATTCTAATGGGCTTAACTCTTTCCTTTCTGCTTAAACCATCGGTGACCACGTTCGCCTTACCTGGATGGTATCGGATTTCACAATCATAATCATTTAAAGTCTCCATCCATCGACACTGTCTCATGTTCAGATCCTTCTGATTAAATAGATGCTGAAGGCTCTTATGATCGGAGTAGATCACACACTTAGTCCCATACAGGTAATGCCTCCAAAGCTTCAGTGCAAATACAACGGCACCCAACTCCAAATCGTGGGTGGTGTAATTCTTCTCGTGCACCTTTAATTGACGGGAAGCATAAGCAATAACTTTGCCCTTCTGCATAAGCACACATCCCATGCTTGTGTGCGATGCGTCGCAATAAACCACAAATTCTTCAATACCTTCTGGCAATGTCAACACGGGTGCATTGCTTAACTTTTGTTTAAGGATGTCAAAGGATTCTTGTTGCTTAGGCCCCCAATCAAACTTGATATTCTTACGAGTTAATGAAGTTAGGGGTGCAGCAATCCTTGAGAAGTTTTCAATAAAACGCCTATAATATCTGTAACACCCCAAAAATATAAAACTTTATATTAGAATTATAAAGTATAATAAACAAGAATTTACTAACTAGGAGTTTTAACCTAGTTAGCTACAAGTCTAGAAATAACTTATAATAGGGTTAGAAACAACCAAACTTTCAGTTATTCAAAAGTGGAGGGGCTTATCTTGTAGAATCTGAAACTTAATTAGATAAAAAAAATATTAAGGACCAAACACACAAAAGTGTGTCTGGTCGTACTTGGGACGCAGGGGCGACCATGAGACATCACCAAGCCCTAGTTCATCACTTAATTCACAAAATTGAAGGTCCAAATCCGATCAAAAACGAAAATCGAGCATAGATTACTGATCCTCATCACAAGAGGATTACAAGGTATGTAAAATTTGATGAAAACTATCAACTTGAAATTCTCATGAAATTGGGAAAATCTGATATTTATGGTTGCATGTTTGTTTTATGATGAAATAGGAACAATATAGAGTCTAGGGACAAACCCTAGATAAATACAAGTTGAAATCATGTGAAATTTTAGTAAAATCCATGAACACCATTGTAGGTGATTAGTGGGTTTTGTAGAACTTCATAAACACTAGGAAATTGGGTGTGGTTCTAGTGTGATTTGACAATTTTGAAGTGATTTCTGAATTCTAGAAGCTAACAATTATGTAAAATGGTTGATTGATGTGAATTAAGGCTAAGTGATAAGTTAGAGACTTGATATTTAATCATGTAAAAACATGCCCTTAAAGTGTTTGTGAAAATGCCTCAAAGAAGGCTTAAAACTGAAATTAAAAGTTTAAACGCATAATTATGATGTTTCGGTGTATTATGCGATATATGGCTTAAAGAGAGTTCTAAACAAGTAATAAATGAACTCTATAGGAAAGGACGCAGGAGCGTCAAGCGGGCAAGCGGGTGGCGAACCACGTTTGAAAGGCCTACTTTGAAGGTATGTAACTTAATTCGTTACATTGTATAATTTAATAATTAGCATATGTGTAGTCTAATTTTAGAATAGAAGTTGAGCTGAATTAAAGCGATAATGTTCACTATGTTGAATAATAGATAAAGAATTGGTTAGATCGCATTGGTAGTCATCAAAATTGAGGATTACATAGATGAGCCAAACGGGTCGAATAATCAAATGATGCGAGGTTAATGAATTGTAGTATGATCACTCGGTCATCGTCATTGTTCGTGAAAGACACATTAGAATATGAGAAATCAGTGTGTTAATTGTTAGAATGAGAAATCTTGGAATTGGGTTTGGGCAAAATAACCAAATCAAACAAAACATGGATTTGCAGTGGCTACCGTAAATTACGGTATCCACCGTAATTTACGGTAGAGATCAAATGTTTACGGTGGTTTACCCCTGTGTTACGATGGACCAGAATGATAAAATGACTACCGTAACTTACGGTAGATACCGTAAGTTACGGTAGAGTCTGGAAATGTTGGCTAAGTTTTGTATATCATAGCAAATCGAATCCGTTTCTAATGTAGTTTCGATTAAATCATAATTCCATGAACTCTAATACTAATGTTTAATGTAAACATTTCAGTTTCTAGGTATTCAAGGATTTCGGATGACGGTCAAGCAAGCTTTTGAAGAACCGAACACGAACTTTTGAAGCTTCCGCATAAATTAACTCTGTTTAAACAATGTTATGATGTAAACCGTTTGTTAAACAACTTATGGATGTTTTAATTAGTCGGTAGATAACTAATGTTTGTTACCTTAGAACTTGGTTCTTGAAACTAAGGTTTTAATTTAGACATCTTTTGTATAAAATCTTATGAATTATTACTAAATTCAAGTAGAAATTTTAAGGGTGTTACAATATCCTGACAGACCCAAAAAGCTGCGAATCTCTATGGGCGTCTTCGGTTCTTGCCAATTCATGATAGCTTCAATCTTAGAGGGATCCACCTGGATACCACGCTCACTAACCACATGTCCAAGGAATTGGACTTCACGAAGCCAAAATTCACACTTTGAAAACTTGGCGTAGAGCTTTTCTTGTTGAAGAAGTTTAAGAATACAATGAAGATACTTCTCATGATCAGCCTGATTTTTCGAATAAATAAGAATGTCATCAATGAAGACAATGACAAACTTGTCCAAGTAGGGTTTGCACGCGATTCATGAGGTCCATGAATGTTGCTGGTGCATTAGTGAGCCCGAAAGGTATCACCAAGAACTCGTAGTGACCATAGCGAGTTCTGAATTCAGTCTTGTGCACATCTTCATTTTTAACCTTCATCTGATGATAACCTGATCTCAAGTCAATCTTGGAGAAGTAACTTGCTCCTTGAAGTTGATCGAACAGATCGTCGATCCTGGGCAATGGATATCTGTTCTTGATTGTAACCTTGTTAAGCTCACAGTAATCAATGCATAGACGCATTGATCCATCCTTTTTCTTCACAAATAATATCAGCGCTCCCCAAGGAGATGAGCTAGGTCGAATAAAACCTTTTGCCAATAAATCATCTAGTTGAGTCCTCAATTCTTTCATCTCAGTCGGTGCTAACCTGTAAGGTGCTCTTGCAATAGGTGCTGCTCCAGGAATGATGTCAATTCTGAACTCCACTTGCCTATCTGGTGGTAAACCAGGTAGTTCTTCAGGAAAAACTTATGGATATTCGGAAATAATGGGGATGTCTTCAACCTTGGGCTTTGGTTCATCCATAGTCACTTGTGCCATATAAATGACACAACCCTTCTTCATACACCTTGATGCCTTAAGCATAGACACTTGCTTAGGCAATCCATACTGAGTATCTCCTTGTATCGTGAGTGGCTCACCATACGGAGTCTTGATAACCACTTGTTTCTTGTCACAAATAATCTGGGCTTGGTTATGAGATAACAAATCCATGCCAATTACTATGTCGAAACCAGCTAATTTCAAAGGAAGCAAAGACAACGGAAAGGAGTGGTTCCTAATGGATATGAAACATCCATCTAACACGGTTGAAGCAGCTTCTTTGGTACCATCGGCTAATTCTACTTCATATTTTATGCTTAAGGTTGTAACAGGCAGATTTAATAACTTACAAAACTTATCATCAACAAACAACTTATCTGCACCCGAATCAAATAATACCCTTGCATAAACATCATTGATAAGAAATGTACCTGTTATCACGTTGCCATTCTGAATTGCTTCTTGTGCATTCGTCTGAAATACCCTAGCATTGGTCTTCTTGCCTTCCTCAGCTTTCTTGGCATACTTTGGGCAGTTAGACTTGATATACCCCTTCTTGTTACAGTTGTAACAAGTCGCATCCTTTATCTTCTTACAGTCTAATGTCTTATGCTCACTAGACTTACAAATCCCACAAGCCCTAGGCTGCGATTGGGATTTCGATTCATACCTGCACTTGCCCAGGTGACGCTTCTTGCAGATCTTGCATCTGGGCTTCTCACCCGACTGTTGGTTATCCTTCTTGAACCCTGAACCCTTCTTGTTTTCAGAGTTCCCTTTATGCTTCTTATCAGAATGGTGTGAGCTCCCATCCTCACGTTTCCTTTTCCCCTCATCAGAATTCCTAAGCGATCTCTGCCTGACCGCATCAAGGGTAAGGGATAACGACAAATCAACTACAGACCTAAAGGTAGTCGGTCGAGAGGCTTTCACACTAGCTTTGATCTCCGGGGCTAAACCCCCAATGAAACGGGCTATACGTTTTGGTTCCGGTGTTGCCAAGTATGCAACCAATCGAGACATGGTATTAAAACTCGTGAGATATGCCTGACAGTCCAAGTTTTTCATAACCAATGTCAGAAAGTCTGTCTCGATCTTCTCAACTTCGTGTTGAGGACAAAAATTTTCTTTGATTAGAGCAACAAACTGCTCCCAAGACATGCTATATACGTGGATCTTTCATGTAGCTTGAATCATTGACATCCACCAAGCTAGAGCTTCTCCCTTAAACGATTGTGACACAAACTTCACAACGTCCTGCTCTGCACAACTACTAATGTCAACTACCGTATCCATCTCATCTAGCCACGTCATGCAATCAATGGCCCCTTTTTCCCCAGTGAAATCCCTGGGCTTGCAGGAGACAAATTACTTATAAGAACAGCCTTTAATACGTAGTTCTTGATTGGGCACAACTTTCCTAGATGGAACACTCCTCTGATTCGATGAGTGATGAGAATCACTCTTGCGAGCTGTATGAGTCTTGGAGGGAGGTTTTGAATGAGGTACTGACTGAGTTCTAACGCGAGTTTCACTCGATTCATTAAATTGTCTGTTAAGAGCTCGAGTAACGGCATTATCTATTAATGCCTGTAATTTCGCGCCTGCTACGTTAATTCTGGAAGTGTCATGATTATCCCTTGGGTGAGTGTTGACTTCGTCTGACCCAGCCATGTAGCTTGATTACTACATAAAATATTGACAAGATTTATTCAAAAGTCCATTATGGAATTGTCTTTTATGGCAATTCATTAACCATGGTAACCATAATCCATATTGGTTAATTTAATTAAGCATGATCGTTCAGGATTATAATTATCATCAATCATAATTTATTAATATATTATAATGGCACATAAGGCCAGGTCACAGGGACAATTTTAAACTATAAGCCATGATCTTATAGGATCGAGGCATTAAGGCATTGAATCGTAGTTCATTACCTTTCTTGACAGGGAGTTTATAGACTACAACTGTCTTTTGTCTTATATGACAATGATTATGGCCCGTAGGCATTACATCACAATTGGATGTTTAAAAATAATAAGAAAGGAATTGGAAGGATCCAATATAAGGATGACTTATGTGATTTTATCGAATCACATTTGCCAGAAGTGTTAACATGTTTTCAGATGTTAACAAGGATCTGAATCTTAATAAGGAACTACCATCATGGCCCTGTCTTAAAATGACACATGGCTAGGTTTTTTTTTGCCTTTAAGATTTTGTTTAATATATAATGGCAGATCTTACAAAAGGAATGATACTTTTATTTTATTTATTTCATATATTATATTTTTGCATATAAAGACAAAATGAAATTTAATTAAAACATTCCACAAAAATTTAAAAGAGTACATATTTGCCCTAAACAAGACTTTTACAGAAATAACTTGCACATGCAGGGGCTAAAATGAAAAGACAAGTCCTCGCAGGGACCAGGTACATAAATAGATAAATGTCCACACAGGGACTTAATTGAAAATTAAAGAAACACAAAATAAAAAATAAGGAATTTAATGATCCCTTTTGTTCTTCCCCTTGATTAAACTCGCCAAACCCTTAAGAAATCCTCGGTGGCTTCTACGCTCTTCTTGAACCTCACGCTCCACCTGGCTTAACCTCTGAAGAATCTCATGCTGCTGTGGTGGCTGCGGCTGCAGAGGTTGAGGAGGTGGCTAGTATTGGTACCCATAGGTCGGGTATCCAGTCTGCCAGGGACCACCATAGGGCCCTTCAGGATGGAGAGCATTGTAGTTCGCCGCTACAAGGTATGGGTCAACCTCGGCGTAGTTGTAGTTAGTATGGGCTGGCTGCTCAAAAGGGTTATACGCTGCTGGACCAACGTAGGAAGGAATCGGGTTACCATAACCCATGTGTGATGGTGGTGCGACTGGCACAGAGTCCACCTCGGAAACAGGGTTTGAAGGCCCACCTATCTGCGGGTCTTCGTATAGTGGTGGGTAGTGACTGCCACTTGAATGCTGAGGGGTGCTGAAATGGAAATCTCCTCCTCGCACGGACATCTTTGCTCCTGATCTTCTACGCCTCGGTGGCTCCGGAGGCGGTTGCTGCACTAGTGGTGGTGGCGGTGGAGTGACCGCTACAAAACGTGAATCCTCTGAGGGATCCTGCTGCTGCAGAGACGGGTTGTTACTGGGAGTAAACACCCAGGCGTATTGGGAAAATGTTGCCTCATAGCTGTCTGGACCACGATAAGGTGATCCATGAAAAGACAACCCATTCGAAATCTCGATGAGGTGAGTAGGTGTCCCAGATGGTGGTTCTGCGGGATCCGGGTCATCATCCATCTCCATGTCCTGAGCTTCAAGGAAATGGTCTTCGGGGCCCAATGTGTTAAAGCCCATTGGTGCTTGCACTTGGTTTGTCGGGTTGAACCGGCTCTGGAAGAATGGGGTCGGGTCTTCAAAGGCGCGGTGCGAACCCGATCGCTGCAGTGGAAGGTAGGAGTGGCGAGAATGTTCGGACTCGCTGCCTTGATGGAGTCCGAAGGATTCATGGTACGAAGGTGATGAGCTCAGCGAGACCGAATGCCTCACGGGCTCTAAGTATGTCCTCCAATCTTCTTGGGGACTCTTGCTCATTGTTACTGATGGAGTTCGCCGGTGAGAAGGCCCGGCTTCATGATCATGGCTGGTGAATGGCACCTTGCCTCGTCCTCCTCTTCTTCGTGGCGGCATCTTCTGTTCCTGTCAACACAAACAAGGAAAACAACAAGGAAAACAATAAAGGATAAAATAAAAGATTAGGATTAGTCCTAAGTCCCTTGCCTAGACTCGGAAGTCAAGGAATGTGCAACTGTGTCATTGAGATTAAACACAAAAGGCTAGTGTTTAATTCACTCAATGTTGGCTCTGATACCAACCTGTCACACCCCGATATTTCCACATATTGCCGGTGGGCCCGGTGGGGAGTATCGTGACGTAGTTGATATCATCATAGTCAATAATCACAGTTTAATGCACAGCGGAAACTAAAGATAATAACATTTCAAACCGAATGCAAATAATATCAATTATTACAAAAACGGTTGTAAGGGATCCACAGGCGGATCAAAGATAAAAGGAACATTGTTCAACAGATTTATAAACATCTAAGCTTGCAAGACTCTTTATTAATGCTAGGAGTGGCCAGCCTATTCCCCCTAGTACCTGCACATTAGCCTTTTTAGAAAATACGTCAGTTTACACTGGTAAATACAATTAACCGACTCTTTTGAAAAGTATTTAAGAAAATTGATTTGAGATGCACATGGCACAAATAATCTTTTATAACTTGGGATAACTATTTAAAAATAAACTTGTTAAAGAATTACATGTTTATTATACGTTCAGTAGCCCGGGCAGAATACCGGGTTAAAGATTAATAGACACACCACATAATATATCCCGCGGCGAGTTATTCTCGAACACGCGAGTACATTAATCTTACATACGCACCGGCAGGTGTATGCCTACACCTCGTGCTTAAGTTGCGGCCATTTTAATGAATGAGCCGAGGATATCCAGGACATGGTCATTAACCCCCCAAAAGGCTTAGAATAAACAAAACAGATTAAACGGGTTATCTCAATACCCGTCCAAGCGGTATTTTATATACCGTACCCCAAGCCCGTATAAGGGAAAATAAGTTAAAAGTATTTACCTGAGCAAATTGTACAAATTTATCCCAGACGTACAAATCAGCAAATGCAGTTATCTTTTACTGGGCTCCTAAATCTGGAACGAAGGTTTTAATAACCTATTAGATTCCTAACGGGTCTTTCTTAAGTTTAAACGTAGACCGGTTAGTTTTAAAGAAAGGTATACGGTTCAAAACACATGATTAAGCGAAGACCGGATTAGAATGTGGTTTAGACCCGACAAGTATGAAGACTTGTATAATATGGGTAAACTGAACACATTCTGAATTTTGAAGTGAAAATGATAAGGTTTGACCCGTTTCGGTTAATTTATGCAAACTAGTTACATAAACCGAACCGAACGCGATAAATGCATAACGGGTAACCAAATGAGTCATGTGCAGGTTTCTTAAGTTAATATACCTTAAATATGTTGTGATATCAGTAGGATACATTCCATTATGCCCAAAACGGATTTAAAATCAATTTAAGCCCCGTAGGGGTATTTTGGTCATTTTAAGGATTATAAAAGAGGTTAAATATAAATCTGAGGTTCTGATCTTAATTGATCAGTAAAAATATTTAGTTTAATAAGTTATAACCAAACTATGCACCGTAAGGGCATTTTGGTAATTTCACATAAGCTTTAAAGGTCAAACTTAGAAATCTGAGTTCAAAACTTTTGCTTACTATTAAAGTATAAAATTTTACTTAAAACATCAGTAGGTATTAAGTCTTATATGTTAAAAATAGTTTTAATCCATACTATGTGTTTAAAACGCATAAAAATCGGTTTTAAGCGATTTCTTGGGTTATAATAGGAAATCTGAGTTTTTGATCAGTTTATAAAGTTCAAAATATTTTATTTATCATATAAAATCAGTAGCAAAAAGTTTGGTATCAAAATGTTATGTAAAACTCACTTTATTAGCAAAAAGGGTATAACCGTCAATTACCAAATCAAAGCAATAACCCTATGCCATGATCAGTTTAAAAATAAATAAAAATCTTCAAAAATCCCAAAATATTATATTACATCAGTGGGTAAAAGTTTTGGTGTAAAAATTTGGGTTTAGATAGGCTTTATGCTAATTATGTCGTTTAATTAATAAAAATCTTTTAAATTACGATATTGAGCATAACTCCTAATTTAGACCTCAAACTGATGTAAAATTTTAGGACATGTTTATAAATTAGTAATAAAGGTTTTTGTCCTCTCACATTTTTAATAATCTCGTTTTAAGGTCAAAAGGGCGTAATGGTCAACATTTAAGCAATTAACGGAAACATGCAAATGAATCGGATTAATTAGGAACCAAGTTGTATAATCTCAGAGGGTTATACTAACCTATAACCTGGTCCTAATGGAACTCTAAGGCATATCTAAACCAAGCTAAATCGGGTCAAAACTGAAAGTTAAAGCAAAAGTCTATTTTTGCGACTTTCGGTTCCGAACCGAGCCTAAACTCAAAATTGTTGGGTTGAAGATGCTTAGACATGTTCTTACATTAATTACCAAGTTATATAAGTGTTAAAACAGGTTTCATGGCTTCTACATTGCTAATTATGAATTTATTTGCAAAATTGCTTTCTGTTGACTTTTTATAATTAAGTTTGACCCGACAATTGACCTAGTTAGAGTGGAAATCAGAGGGTGCCCTTTTAAGGGTTTATTACCCACATAATTACCATCTCATAGCCATTTTCAATTCGAGAAATGAGTGGACCATTAGTGATTAATCACTAAGTCAAGCTTAATTACGATAAGTTTGACTTTTGGTCATTAAACTAACAAAACATGAACTAGAGAGGCTAAGAACACTCACAATGGTCCTTAGCATGAATTATGAGCTGATGGAAGCTTGCTTGAAGTCCAGAGAGCTCCAGAGAGGGGTTTTGAAATGATTTCAAATGAGAAAGAAAAATGTTGCAACTCAAGTTCTTTATATAGTGATTTCAATTGCACAAGATCATTCCAACAAGGTCTACACTTGTTTCCTGATCATCCCAGGTGTCCCCTATGCATGAAATACCACTGGTGCAGCCCCTGAATTCGAAAACCATGCTTCTAAGGCGGTGGAACCGACTGAACAGGCAGCTGTCCAAGTTTCTGCCCAGTTACAGGTCTTACGGACCGTAAGCCTTAGGCTTTGCGGTCCGTATCCGTAATTTAAATGTTTATCGCCCAGATATGCTGCCTTACTGTCCGTAGGGCATACACTTTGCGGTCCGTAAGCCTTGCCAGAAGACAAAAATCTTGTGAACTTCTAACATTTGACCATGCAATCTTTTATAACTCGTATCTTTAGTCATTATCAACACAATGGGTCCACTTGATCAGGTCTGATCAATCTTGAAAGTGTCACCATACAATGGAGGTCTTGGAATCTTTGAAGAAGGCTTTTAAATGAAGTTTGTCATGACTGCACATAGGATTCCACTCTTTGCAATTTGAATTATTTATCACATTAGTTAACCGGATTTGAATCTATATCAGATGTTTATAAAAAAAACATATTAAGGTTTGGAATTAATAAAAAAAAGGTCATTCAGAGGTAATGATTTTAACATGTTGACACCTTTAATTCCTTCGGATATCTTTCAACTTGATCCGGGTTTATAACACGTTTACCTTCCATGACACGTGTCTTTATAATATTGGTCGTGATTTTACGAGGTGTTACAGTTACTCCCAAGTGGATAACACATGTACAACCAAGTTACATATGTTACATTGTGTAGTTACGTGATGTACACCAGAGGCCAACACTTGTATAGCCAGGTTACACGTGTTATCTTTTATCTGTAACATATTTTGTGTTACACATGTTAGATAGAGTAGTTGCATGTTCTACACCAAAGGCTAGCACTTGTATAGTCACGTTACACATGTTACATAAAGTAGTTTCATATGAATGTAGCATTGTAACACATGTAACAAACTAAAAAGAGATCAAATTAAGTTGCATAAGCAAAATAACATATGTTAAACGTTCGAATAATACAAAATATGGAATACAATGCTAAAATGTATACAACATATCAATTTCACCTGCCTTTTTTCACCTAGACAATTAATACATTCAATTCCATTCATCATTGTTTTCTTATCCTTTTTTCACTTGCCACATTGACCCAAATAATAATATCCCACAAAATAGCCGATTAGCCACTGATTGAAATCATCTCTCACAAAAATAACCGATTAGCCACTAATCGAAGGTGGTTTCAGCAATCACAACATATGATTGGCCGCTGCAACATTTAACGACGGTGGTTGTTGGAAGAAGACGATTTGTTTAAAGTACACTAGGTGGTTTCACATATTGATTGACGGCTACAAGGTTTAACGATAGCTGTTTCACTTACCGCCGACAAGGAAGAAGACGGTTATGTTAGTGGCTGTTGGCGGTGTTGCCGAATCCGGTTTCACTTAACGCGACAAGGAAGAAGATGGTTGTGTTAGTGGTGGTTGGTTGTTGGAAGAAGTCGGTTGCTGGTACGAGATGTTTCCGGATCTGAAAATTTGCCACCATAGCTTCAAATCTGAAAATCAGTCACCACGATGTGAAACCAGAAAAATGATGAGAGAAGTGGTTGGACGCGCTACCTTATTTGTCTCTTTTTATACAATCCATGTCTCCCCTTTATTTTGTTATACCAGTCTCACATATTAACTAGTTAAATATGTAACAATTACTAGTATAACTACGAATAAAAAAAATCTTGTCATAATAAAAACGAATTTATTTAATCTGAAATTTAAAATTGATTTGAATGATAAATAAATTTGTAGATAAAGTAAGAGAGAGAATGTTGGTGAGAGAAAAAGGTAGAGAGAAAATGTTGGTAAGAAAAATGGTGACGAGAGAATGTTGGTGAGAGAAAAAGGTGAAGAGAGAGTGTTAGTGAAATGAAATGTGGAAAGATAATGTTATTAAATATTATTTCTTATGCACTTGTGTGTAATATGTCTTTACCAAAATACCCTCCAGCCACTTAAATGGTATTAGATTTAAATCAAAATACTATCTAATAATCTCAACCATTGGATCATGTTGATCAATAGTTATGAATAGGGTTTATTAGGTTTTCTTATCACAAATAAGTTTTCTATATATATATCCTTACTCTATATATATATATATGTGTGTGTGTGTGTGTCTGTGTGTAAAGAAGAAGAGAGAGAGAGAGAGAGAGAGAGAGAGAATGAGG
>JARYGA010029665.1:0-26554 GCA_030545235.1 Helianthus tuberosus
ACACCCCCAAAATACCACATGAGGAAACCCCACTAGGCGTGTGACGTACCAGTATCTAGCCACCAATCACATTGAACTCATACATGATTTTAAATAAAAACTTTCATTCATTAAAATAAAGTGTTACATCACATAGAATATAACTCAACGTTTTCAGCGGAAGCATAAATCATTAGTTATGTATTTTGTAAACCAAGAGTATGAAAGTCATTAGACTTGTCTCGTGTTTCCATGTGTCTTGACCCATGACCACTCCAGCTTCCCAGACAACAAGTTCCACATCCTCACATATCTATAACCTACGAGCATGCAACAAGTGTATCAGACAACGCTGGTGAGTTCACAGTTTTTACCAAACGTTTAGTTACCAAGTGATTAGTCCAGTTTAATAACAATTCCGAAAACAATGTTGATAATAACTCGAGTACCGTACAAGATGGGGTCAGATTGTTTTGCCCATCCCCAATGCCCCCTATCATAGCATTGGTCATGATTAAGGTCATTAGTTCACGCCCGTCCTCTCAGGTACGGTGTGAGGTTGTCAAGCCTAATAGCGCTATCAACTAATACCCCGTTACCTCTCAGGTAACTATTCGGTATAAGATGGGACTTAAGGTGATAGGAAGTGAGTGTATTATCTAACATCCCAGTTTTTTACCCAGAAAGACTTATTCCTCTCAGGAATACCCATTTGATTGTCCCACCCACCGGGACGCATGCTCAAGAAAGTGAACTCACCTTAGATTGCTCGGTATGTTATATTACCCATTCCACGTTGGTCAACCATGCCCTACAGTGGTTACCAAGAATAGTCAGTTTCGTAAACATATATCCAAATCACGTATTCAACGAGTCACATGTAATACCATTGTCACGTAACACATAGGAAACGTTTAGATTTCATATGCGTTCATAACACAAGTTCACGTTCCCAACAGTAGTTACCAATAACATCAGTTTCATAATAATTAAACCACGTATTGTCACAGATTGCATTCACCGCAAAGATCACCGTATAACACATAACAAGTACTCAAATCCCATACAAGTCCACATCCCATGTGCATGACACATAATAACATTTAACAGGTGAGTTGGCTACCCACACGAGCCACATCAGGTTTCTTATTTCTAATTAATATTATTAACATGCTTCAAATAGAACCTTATAAACATGATCATTCATCATCATACACATCACAACTATTTGAAACCTTATGTTAATGCATGCTATGTGAACATGTTTACTGTTTAAACTGTTCTGTCTATTTGCTCTTTTGCAGCATCTCCATGAAGAACCAGTTCTTTGTGGGATGCCCTCCTGGCGAAGAACCATGCTGGCGAAGAATCCCTCTTGGCGAAGATCCAGACTTCGTCAAGAAATGATTGCGACGAAGTACCTTAGTTGTTCGTCAAAGGCATGTCAACGAAGAATCAGTTCTTCGTCGACGTGGGTAATTCAGGGGGGGGGGGATCTTCGTTGCTGCACCTCACAGTTTCATGATTTCCTACAAACCCTTATCATGGCAGTTTCTATAGGATCGTATTATCGACCGAGTGAGTCAATATGAGTCAATACACACTATTTGAATGGCGGAAACAAACAAATAGAGCTGAATCAGTAAAGAATGGTGTAGAAAATAGAGATATCATTTTAATACTTGCTTCTCATTCAAATAACACTTGATTACACGGCAGGAATTCGACAGCACTTCGTGACACTATCTGGAATTCCGTTTTAAATGAGAAATATCAACAACCTATATATAGGCAACTAGATTTCGTTTGAAACTGACATCTTGTCAGTTCAAACGAAATTACTACACTAACTGATTTCGTTTGAAGATGGCATAAAGTCATTTCAAACGAAATTACATGTAAAACACATAAAATTACATTCCAACACCTCTAGACCCTATACAAACATGACCTAGACTTAAGACAGAGGCTGTAGACATTGTGCACCAACAAACTCCCCCTTGGATATAGCCGGAGTCTTCAGTCTAGTCTTCAGGTCTTTACAGCGATTTGAAATTCTCCTCTCTTGACTTAGGCTTTTTCTTCAGCAAATTTATCAGTTTTTCATTATCTTTCTTTGCTTTCATTTCTTCTTCAGCTTGCATCCTCATCCACTTCCCTTTGTTCTCTTCCAGTTTCTTTCTTTCTTTTTCAGCTTTCAACTTTTCTTTTTCTTCAAGCGACCACCACTTTGAGTTCCATTTGTTATCAGCATTGATACCCTTTTGAAAACAAATAGAAACCACTTTATGAAACTGCATCGCTTGTTCTCTGTCTTCAGCTTGGAAGCGGATTTTGTTCACAAATAAACATTCGATGTCTTTTGCAGAGCAGTTTACCAACCACATAGGGTCATAAACAAAAATCTCTCTGATTTCATTCCCAGCTCTGTAAGTTATCACAGCCTCAGTCGATATACAACTGTACACCCAGCCCATAAAACCTTTGTAGAATTCTTGTTCCATCTTTGGCACTGGAATGTGCTTCATCACTCTCGGCTTTTTCACATTCAAGATTGTTTCTTCATTTCCGGTTTTAGGATTGATTCTTCTAACTTTCTTTGGATAATGAGGCTTCCAATGCTTGAAATCTTTCAGAGCTTCAAACTTGATTAAACCCCACATTGCAATATCATTCTTTCTCACTGGATACCCCAAGGTTCTCACTTTTGATAACTCTTCTACATCCCACCAAGGTAGGGACATAACATCGTATAAACGTTCAAAGTACTGAACACCGCATTCTCTTCTAATAGCATATGCATTAACTTGAGGAAGAAATCCCCAGCTAATGATATCTCCCAGCGAAACATCTCTATCTCTTTGATAAAACTTCAGAGGACGTTTAAACTTTCTTTCATTACTTTTCTTGAACCACTTCATACGTTCTTCCTTTTCTGGATCTTTTGTCGTTCCATCAAAGTTTTTATCTTTTAGAATCTCAGCAACTTTCCTCCTCAGCTCATCTCTATTCTCTTGACTGAAAAACTCCATCAGAGTTGGAAATTCAGGCGCGTCTACATTCTCACTATCTTCATCTATACAATCCTCAACCTCAACCCTGTCATAAACATCTGCGTCTTCAACATACTTGTATACATATTCAGGTTGATGATTGATATCGAAAGCATTCAGTTCATCTTTAAAATCGAACTTGAACTTATTTTCATTCACATTAAACATCTTTAGAACTTCATCCAAAGTGTATGTGTGCCTGATTTCTCCCTCTTCTACATCAGGCTCAATGCAAAGAATTAACTTTTCAACTTCGTCCACATTCTGATCATCAGTGTGCTCCCCCTCACCTGTTGTATCCTCAACTTCTTCATTCACATCATCATGAAGTAAATCATTAGACTTTTCAGAAACTTTAACACCCGAAGTACCCTGATCATCATCATCATTTCCATCATCACTGTGACTACTTGCAGAAAATACTTTATCATCTTCATCATCTTTTTCTGTCTCATCATCCTCATCTTCATCAATAGCCGATACAGTAGAAATAGGAACAGGGTTCTCAGCTGATAACACAATTGCTCTTTCCTCAGAAATACCTTCAATACCTTTGCCCTTGTTCTTTAAATCTGCATCAATCTCTGCTTGTCTTTGAGCTCTAACTTCCTCAATCTTTATCTCATCAAATTGTTACTCAACAGATTTACCAAGCATCTTTTCTAGCACTTTGTTTATCATATAACTCTCATGTTCTTTCTATGCTTTCAGAGCCTTAAGCTATTTGTTCTTCAACTCAAATTACTTATTCTGTTCATCTTTGCGAGCTTTTTCTTCCATCAATTCTGCTATTTGAACTTTCATCACATCAATTTCAGCTTCATCAGCTTCAATCTTTTTCAGCAACGCAGAATTTTGAGCTTCCACAGTTTTAACACGTTTCTCCAATTTCTTCTCACGTTCAATCAACCTTTTGTTTTCAGCCAACACTTCGTCTACCTTCTGTTTCAATTTCTTTACCAACTCATCATTTACGAAACTGAAATCACCAATCTCTTCTAGAGTAATATTCTCTGGAATGTTTGGAAAAGTTTTGTAACCTGAAGAACCAGGTGTGGTTTGAGTACGTGGTTGTGAAGATGGTGGTGTTTGAAAGATTTGTTGAGAAGTAACAACAGGTTGTTGATGTGGTGGTGATTGATGTAATGGTGAAAGATGTGGTGGAGGTGATGGTGGTGATGTGGATTGTTTTGGTGGTGATTTATGTGGAGATTGTGGTGTTGATGATTCAGGTGGTGTGGATTCCTGGATTGGTTTCTTCTTTAACAAAATCTTCAATGGCTTTGCCTTCTTTGGAGTAACTATAAGTTTCCTTGCAACTATTTTCTTTTTCTCTCCAGAAGTTGGTAGCGTTTGAATCTCTTCTTGTGAAGGAATATACACATCATCATCATCATTAGCACTCCTTCTTCTCTTTTTCTGTTTCTCCTTTTCTACTGCAGACATGACTATCTTGTAACGTTCAGTTTCATCAATTTCATCTTCAGAAGAACTAGTTGTGCTTTTATCAACATCATCACTTTGAACAACACTAGCAGTCTTCTCTGATTCAGCATTGAATGCATTAAGTGATTTCAAAAGTTCTGCAGATTCAGGAGAAAAACGAACATCTCCTTCAACATTGGTTTCAATTTCAGCTTCAGCTTCATCTTCAGCTTCAGCTTCTGCTTCTTTATCAGACTCATCAATGAGCAAAGTTTTAGGAGCTTTCTTTTGCCTCTTCTTTGGCTGTGATGAAGAACCCTCTCCTTTTTGAACTTTCGGAGTCACTTTTCTGTTCCTCTTTTTCTGTTCCTTCAAAAACCATTCGCCTCGTTTAGATTTGAAATCTTCAAGAACTTTCAACTCATCTGCATAACTTTTCTCATTCCTCTCTTGCTCATTTCTCCAGTGTTGATGATTTTCTGGATCAGGATCTTGATAGTTCTTGTCTTTGATCAATCCGAAGAATTCTGCTGTCTTCTTTGGTCCAGGATGATTTGGATGATATCTAGCCAACAGCTTTATCGATTCATTATCCATGTGAGACAAAACCAACAAATCATTGTCATCCTTATCCAGATCAGGATAGGCATGATCCAACATCATCTGCACAAATCGTGGATACAACCATGTCTTCCTGTCTGAAACAACTTCATCAACCAAATAATGAAATACAATATGAGAAAAATTGTATTTTTTGTTCAATACAAGAGCAACCACCATATTTATTTGATAGTCTCGCATTGCATCATATCCTCCCTTTTGGTGACTGAGAGCCATCAACACTGAATGAATCAGAAACTTCTAAGGCTTTGAAAACTTAGACTTCAAGTAATTAGCACTGTTCAAAGCACCAGTGTATCCCATTCTCAACATACACCCTTTCACCATCCTTTCTGGAAATTTTGTAGGAGAATCTTCATTTTCTAGAAAATCCAGTACTTCACGAACAAGTGCTTCAAATATAATAATTGGTTTAATCTTCCCTTTGTGTTCAACTACAGAGTTTATTACTTTGCTTGCTTCATCATACTTTGCTTTCTCCCAAAATCTTTTAATATGAGATTCAAACACCAAGTGCTGATTAGTCAATGCTTTTTGAATTGGCAATCTTCGCATAAACTCCAGTATACTTCTAAATTCCGACAATTTTGGATTCTTCTGCTCATCAAGATCACAGCACGTGTTGTGTAGCGCATTGAACAACACCTTAGAAGGCTGCAAAATCACAATATACAACACAAATTAGACCATTAGAATAATTTTCAACTTTAAGTATTACTTCAAACGAAATCCCATGAAACTGTAACACTCAAACGAAATCACATCAGTACACTGATTCAAAAGGAATCATATACACATATCACATTTCAAACGAATCTCATTGAAACAAAATCACAGAATGATTTCAAACGAAATCATACTCAAACGGAATCCACTATTTCGTTTGAAAAACACATTCTCACAAACACTCATTTCAAGCGGAATTATACTTTGATATCTCGTTTGAACTTGACAAAAAAAATCCCAAAAATTGTTCAAGATCAGATGATCAAATTGATCACTTGGGTTTGTTCTATGTTTGATTCCGAGCAAGTGTGTATCCTTTTTATACATTTTCAACAACAAATTTGCCCTAGATCTAAGTTCTAAAACCTGCACACTCGTCAATCATATGAAATCACAAGATCTGTAACAATCAAACACTCAAACTCTGATCTACACTCAATTCCGACAACGCCCATGTATTTTAATCTTATTTTACATAATAATCTAACCCTAGATCTACGTTTCTAACTCAGTTTGACGCCGACCCATATAAAACAGACGAAATCAGGTCAAATTAGAACAATCGCTCACCTTCACCATGTTAATATATGTGCTAACCAACTAATAACACAAGATCTAACACAAAATCGGCAGAATAACGACTAGAATTGAATGATTTGAGGATATCGTTTGAAATCGCCGGTATGTGTAGTTGAAACAAAATCAGGAGCAAATGACTCCTCAAACGGAAACCCATGTCTCATTTATAGGTCAAGCTATCTCGATTGAAAGTGGCATGGGTGAGTTCAAACGGAATCATCCCAAACGGTATAGCATGTCTCAAACGATATAACTCCCTTCAAACGAAATTACATTTTCCAAGTTTTAACTTTTTGATTTTTCCAGTATTTACCGACACACCCAGTTAACCAAGTCCAATTTAATGACCCTGGTCAACTGTCTAGCCTGCCAAGTCCAAATTAATGACCCTGGCTGACCAAATTATGAAGATGCTGACTTTCAAAAATGATTTAAGTTCAAGTTAATGAACTTTTGTACTTTCATTCAATTACCAAACACTTTTTCACAAACTTCTACTTACCCAACCCTCAAGATCCAGACTTGTTCAGCACACAAGACTTTAATCATCTGATCCCCAACGCCTGTTGTCAAAAATAAGATGAAAAATAAAATCTTTTTGGATTTTGAATATGATAAGCAATAAACTGTACACACACATTTTTTTTTGTGAGCGTGTTAGGGGATCATATCAGCTGTCGACAAGATACAAGTACCGTTAAGCTTAGTTTACATTTTCAGCATTAAACAGTTTGCATTGATTGTCGATATACTGGTCCACTTTAAATTTTCACACAAAGTTCAATGTGTTCAGGATACGTATTTAATGTTTTAAGGCTTAACCTTTATGCGTGTACCACCTCAGAATATACTCTCGTATCCAGATCCCAATATTCAGTCTTACAGGAGAATATACCTAGATGATATCTGTAAGGGAATAAATTAAGAAAATGTCGAAACCGTGAGAGCTCAGGTCAGAACTTCCGTTCAGCAGAGAGATGACGGTTTGACTTCAGGTGGGTCCCCTTTAGAGGATCTTTTTTACAACAGCATTGATTAGCAATTTTATTGTCTCATCATTTATGCTGAGGGCGGCGCTAAATTTCAAGCAATGCTAAGTATTCTCCGGGGACTAGGTCAGAATTTCCATTAAGCAGAAGTCCCGGGATAATACCCCAGATATCAATAAGCATAAAGACCTAGTATCTCATAAAAGGGACCTTTCAAACAAGATTTTGGGGTGTCACACCCCGACTTTCCACGTGTCACCGGTGGGCCCGGTGGGGAGTATCGTGACGTGGTTGGCAACATAATAGTCAAACAACACAATTATATAAATGCACAGCGGAAGCAAAAGATAAATATATTACATTCCGAATAAAAAGTAATATCCAAGTATTACAACGGAAAGTAAAGGATCCACAGGCGGATCAATATAAAAAGATAACTGTTCAACAGACTTTGACATCTAGAGCTTGCGAGACTTGAGTAATGATGCCTGGAGTAGCCAGCCTATTTCGTCTAGCACCTGCACTTAACCTTTTTGGAAAATACGTCAGTTTACACTGGTAAATACAACTCAACTGACTCATTTAGAAAAGAGTTTGAAAATTGATTTGAATGCACTTCGGCAAAAATATCTTTATAACTTGGGACAATTATTTGTATATAATCTTGTATACAGATTTACTTATTTGCCGTTCATTAGCACCGGTTAGAAGAGCCGGTTTAAGTTAACTGACACGCCACAGGTATAGTGCCCACAAGGTTGATTCCTTTAGTGGATTACTAGTTTTTACATAATGCATCTGTCAGGTGTACGCCTACACCCCGTGCTTAGGTCGTGGCCATTTCGTAAAATGATGCCAAGGATATCCGGGACATGGTCATTTAACCCCCAAGGGCCATACATAAAATAATACAGAATAAAGCGGGTTATGTAAATACATTAATCACAATCCGATTTAAATGACTACATACCCGACCAAGCGGTACTTTTATAGTACCGTACCCCAAGCCCGTATAGGGAAAATAAGTTAAGAGTATTTACCTGAGCAAAGTATAAATCCAATACAGTAAATGCAAGTACTTTTACTGGGCTCCTAATCTGGAACGAAGGTTTATAATAACCTATTAGATTTCTAACGGGTCCTTAATTTAGCCTTAGGTTAGACCGGTTAGTTTCAATGATACGGTTCGTACGCACTATTAAGCGAAGACCGGATAGAATGTGATCTAGACCCAACAAGTTTGGAGACTTGTTTAATATGGGTATTTCATACACACTCTGGATTTTGAGATAAAACCGATAAGGTTTGGCCCGTTTAGGCTAGTTTATGTAAACCAGTTACATAAACCGAACCGAACGCGTAATAAGCGTGACGGGTATTCATATGAGCCATTTACAGGTTTCCTAAGTTAATATGCTTCATATATGTTGTGACATCAGTAAGTTGTCTTTCATTATGCCCGTAACGAGTTTAAACACAAACTATGCCCCTTAGGGGTAGTTTGGTCATTTAAAAGTTTATAAAAGAGTTTAAGTAATTATCTGAGTTACAGGTCTGATGTAAACATCAAAAATACTTATTTTACCATGTTATAACAGTAGAGTAAGGTATATATGTGAAATTTATCCATTATAACCAAACTAGGCCCCGTAGGGGTATTTTGGTAATTTCACATAAGCCGAAAAGCTCAAAACTGAAGTCTGAGTTTTACAACCTTTGCTTACTATTAAAATATTATAATTTGCCTCAAATATCAGTAGGTATCACCCTTGGTATGTTTAAAATAGTTTTAGTACATACTATGCGTTAAAAACGCTTAAAAAGACGATTAGAAGCCGTTTCCGGGTTCGATACTTAAATCTGATATTTTTATATTTCCAGAAGGCTTAAAATGATTTATTTATCATATGTGATCAGTAGCAAAAGGTTTGGAGTCGTTTAGATATGTAAAACTTATTTTATAGCCCGTAAGGGTAAAACCGACAATTACCGGATTAAGCCTACGACTATAAGTTATGCTCATCCTAAAATTTATTAAAAATATTTAAAAATCCTAAAATAATATATTACATCAGTGGGTAAAATATTTGATATCCAAAAGTAGGCTTAACTAGGCTATATGCTAATTACGCCGTTTATTAACATAAGGCTTTAATTTTACGCTATCGAGCATAACTCTTATTCTACCCTCAAACTGATGTCAAACTTTGCATACAAGTCCATCTATAAGTAATTAAGGTTTCTACTCTTTTACATTTTCAAAAATCACGTTTTAAGGTGAAAAGGGCATAATGGTCAACATATGAGCAATTAACGGAATCATGCGTATTAATCGGTTAACTAATGAACCATAGTGTATAATCACAGAGGGTTATACTAGCATGTAACCTGGTCCAAATAAGGCTCTTAGGTATTTCTAAATCATACCAAAACGGGTCAGAACTGAAAGTCAAAGTATAAGTCAAACTATGCGACTTTCGGTTCCGAACCGGGTCTAAACAGGAAATTGTCAGGTTGAACATGTTTGGACATGTTCTTACACTTATTACCAAGTTATAACAATGATCAAACAGTTTGTATATGATCTACATTGCTAATTATGCATAAATTGTAATTTAAGTATCCTGTTGACTTTTTCTTAGCAAGTTTGACCCGACTTTTGACCTGGTTAGAGTGGTAATCAGGGGAACTCTTTTGAGGGTTTATTACCCACATAATTACCAACTTCTAACTACTTTTGATTCGACTAATCATTGGACCATTAGTGATTAATCTTAAAGTCAACCGTTAATTACGACGGTTTGAGTTTTAAGCTAAAACTAAGCTAAAACTTAATTAAGGAAGGTTAAGCCAACTTACAAAGGTCCTAAGCTTGATTAGTGAACACTTGGAAGCAGACTTGAGCTCCAGGAATGATCAGATTGCTAGAATGAAGGTGTGAAGACTTGTTGCAAGTTCATGGGCTTTATATAGCATTCAATCCACCACAATTCTTTGACACATAAGTCTACAACCCACCACAACTGATCAACACATGTTCCTAGGGCTTAGGGGGTGTCTAGGGGTCAAGAGAAATGTGGAAAATCGGTTGAAATCACGCACCAAAAGCCATTTCAGACAACAGCCAACAATTCTGGAACTGGGAGTCCCTCGCGTGGCGCGAGGGCCCCCTCGCGTGGCGCGACGGCCGCCTGCAGCAAATCTGAAATTTTAGATTTTTTTGCTATTTAATCCTTGGCTCTTCAAACTCCGATTAGGCACATGTTTCTTGCATTATGAACCCCCATAATTGATCTATAAGGGCTTTAAAACATATACCCACTTCGTTAAGTCCCCGGTTAACTTTATTGTTACCCGAAAAGTCCTAACTTTCAACGTTTACGCTTTAACCCTTTGCACACGAATTTGATCATAACTTTCTCATACGTTAACGAAACTTTACGAAATTTATATCGTGCATTCTAGTGAGCATAATTAACCGTTATAAAGCTTCGGGTTTGTTAAAAGGTCACTCAGAGGTATAACTTAAACATGTTGACACATTTAGCCCCTGTAGTTTGTAATCTCTCACTTTTAGCTTCGCATGATCCATTATTTATTCGTTTGGCGTTATAAACATCATGTAGGGTTAATGTACAATATATTTACTCATGGTTGACACTTAGAATACGTATATTCACATACTTTCCATGTTTGTCAACTTTAGTCCTTTCATAATATTCTTTCACATGTTTAAACATATGACACGTGTCTACACATTATAGGACGTGAATTTTTGAGGTGTTACACGGGGGTTACCCATATATCTGAGAGATGTTCCCCACATAAAAGCAAGAAGATTTAGGTTTATATCCCGAACAAACCTACTAAATGTGTAAAAACCTATCGGCATATCATCTACAAGACTGCTTAACACATTTATATTTTACATTTCTTTAGCGTACTGCACCTGTCTAGCTGATGTACTATCATTTCCCCTTTTTACACAAACTCATTTTTACTTTTTTTAAATGTTTTTGTATTTTGAAATTTTAACATGTTTTTGTATTTTTCTGCAAACTTTCTCCCCCTAAAAACAAAAACATATTTTTGTGTTTTTTGTTTTTATCAAAAGCAGAAAATAAACTGTACAAAAACTTGACAACTTTGACATGGATCACATTAGATCGCCGTCCTCCTCGGCTTCACTCTCGATTACCCTCCCAGAAAACAGATTTTTCATCCCGTTCAATTTCAAAAGATAATTAAATCTTTTTCTATCAAAAGGTTTAGTGTAGAAATCAGCCTTCTGTTCATCGGTGTGTATATGTTCTATTCGGATTAACTTCTTTTCGTAGCAATCACGGATGAAGTGATGCCGAATTTCAATATGTTTAGTTTTCGAGTGGTGAACCGGGTTTTTCGTTATGTTAATAGCCGCTTCATTGTCCACAAAAATCGGCATGTCCAAGAACTGCAAACCAAAGTCTCGCATCTGCTGTTGGATCCAAAGGATCTGAGAGCAACAACTCGAGGCCGAAATGTATTCTGCCTCGCAAGTAGAGAGCGCTACTGAGGTTTGTTTCTTGCACTGCCAAGTGACTAATCTAGTTCCGAAAAACTGACAGCCTGCAGTGGTGGACTTAGCATTCTGCTTGCAACTACCAAAATCTGAGTCAGCAAAACCTGTGAGAGAGAAATCGCCAGACTTAGGATACCACAAGCCGGTGCTTGGGCAGCCTTTCAAATACCGTAAGATGCGTTTCACGATCGTCAGATGTGACTGGCGTGGGCTTGACTGATATCGTGCACATAAGCAAGTCGGATACATGATATCCGGGCGGGAAGCAGTAAGATACATCAAGGATCCAATCATTGATCGATACAATGTCTCATCCACTTTCTCTCCACTTTCATCTGGGCAAATCCCATGATTCTGAGCTAGGGGGTTGATGCTGGACTGGATTGAGCCATGTTGAACTTCTCCAGAACATCGTTCACATACTTTGTTTGGTGAATGAAGATTCCTTCGGGCATTTGCTCGACCTGTAGCCCTAGGAAGAACTTCATCTCCCCCATTGAACTCATCTCGAACTTCTTCTTCATAATATTTTCAAAATCCTTACACAACTCATCATTCGTCGACCCAAAGATGATATCATCGACGTAGATCTGCACGATCAGAAGATGTCCTGCAACCTCTTTGATGAACAATGTACTATCAACTGTCCCTCTGCTAAACCCGTTGTCCAGCAAATGTTGGGAAAGCGTCTCATACCAGGCTCTCGGGGCCTGATGAAGTCCGTAGAGCGCTTTATCCAGAAGATACACTTTATTCTTATGTACTGGATCAGTAAACCGCGGTGGTTGACCCACATACACTTCTTCTTTAATTGTGCCGTATAGGATTGCAGACTTGACATCCAGCTGGTTTACTTTGAATCATTTCCATGATGCAAATGCTAGGAAGATTCTTATTGCCTCGAGCCTAGCTACAGGGGCATACACCTCAGTAAAATCGATCCCCTCCTGCTGGCTGAAACCCTGTACTACCAATCGTGCTTTATTCCTTACAATTACGCCTCTATCATCTCTTTTGCATTTAAAGGCCCACTTCGTCATTATCAGCTTCTGATTTTCAGGAAGATCTACTAATCTCCAGACTCCCAACTTTTCAAACTGTTGCAGCTCTTCCTGCATAGCATTTACCCAGCTGTCTTCAGTCAAAGCTTCCTTATATGTTCTGGGTTCGATCTGCGAGATAAAACATTTAAGTGGGAATTCTTCCTGTAACGGAGAAACAGAAGTATAAAAACAAGCAAGTGCTCTGTTGATCTGATCTCTTGTTTTAACACCGCTCTGAAGGTCACCAATAATTTGCTCTGAAGGATGGTAAGAAAGAGTTTTTGGCATGACACTGTCAGGCACGTTCACTTCCGATTGCAGATTCGTGATGTCTACATCACCGGTGTGATCCTCAGCTTCAGTCGTAGCAACATTTGGATCCTCATCAAAGATCGGACCGTTTTCCAACTCTGAGTCATCGGATTGATCAAATGATGGAGCTGGTTCCTCTGGTGGTTCGTGAGCTGTTCCACTCGGACCGGCCTCGTGATCGTTTGCACCAGTTGTAGGAATGTTTGTATCCACATCTGGTTGAGAAACCACCAACGGTCTAGGTATCTGATCTTGTACCATGGATTGTTGCTGTTGGTATAAGTAAGCAAGTTCCTCTTTACTCGGCTCTGTCGGTAGTTGGAAAGAATCCCAGAGTTTGTCGTAATCGAAAAGCAATCTTTGTCCGGGAAGTTGAGGTGGAGCTGTATGCTTCTGACAATCTACATGCTGAACTTCAATTACCTTCTTCAGACATGGAACGAACACTCTTTTAAGCGGACTTGCATATCCAACAAAAAATCCCTCATTACTCTTTGCACCAAACTTTCCATCTTGATCAATGAAAGTACACGGTGATCCGAACGGTTCTAGAAACTTCAGATTTGGCTTATATCTATGAAGAAGTTCAAAGCAGGTCTTCTTGTATTTCTTCACAGTAAGCACTCGATTTAGTGTATAGCACACTGTTGCAACTGCTTTACTCCAGAAAAATATTGGTAACTTGGAATCGGCAAGCATCGTTCGAGCTGTTTCAATGATGGTACGATTCTTTCGTTCAGCTACACCATTTTGCTGTGGAGTGTATGGTGCACTGAATTCATGAAGAATTCCCTTCTCGTTACAGAACTCGAGCATGCGATTGTTCTTAAATTCCGTTCCATTGTCACTACGTATTCTTCGGATTGGCAATTTGTAGACCGTTTCCATCTTCTTGAAAAGAATCATCAAAGACTCAAATGTTTGATCTTTCCTATCCATGCACACCACCCAAGAAAATCTAGAGAAGTCATCAGTGACTACTAGACAGTATAAGTCTCCGCTGATACTTTCCACATTGACTGGTCCAAAGAGATCCATATGGAGTCTCGCAAGAGGCATTCTGATTGAATTCAGCAACTTCTGTGGATGTGACTTCTTTGTCTACTTTCCTTTCTTGCAAGCTACACAATCATCATTTAAATGAAAACTTTTCAAATTTACACCTTCAACTAAATCATTGTGTACAAGAAAGTTCATTTTTCTAACATGAATGTGGCCCATCTTTCGATGCCACATTATCGATTCTTTTTCAGTAGCCTTTGTTTTTGACACAAAACACTATTTTTGATAATCTGTTGTTGTTGCGACACTCATATCAAGAATATACAAGTCATTTTCTCGTGGAGCTCGCAACAACACCATTTCTTCCGGAATTTTGAAACCAGGTTTTAAGACTAAACATTCATTTTTAGTAAAGTGGACAGTAAATGATTTATCACAGATCTGCGAAATACTCAGCAAATTGTTTTCCAGTTCAATTATATAGTTCACTTTATCAAATGAAATAACTCCATTCGTCAGAGTCCCTTGACCAACAATCCTTCCTCCCTAATTCCTAGCGAATCCCACGTATCCACCATTTAAAGATTTAACATCATAAAGAAATGCTAGCATTCCGGTCATGTGTCTTGAAGCTCCGCTGTCCATTATCCACTTTGAGATATACGACCTCGGCAGCCCCTGCATACATCATAGCAAATCATTCAAATAATGAAGCCCATGATTTCTTTTCCTATGGAACACTACCAAATACTAAATCACATTTCACATCAACTTTCGGAATACTAGAGATCACATTTGGGACAACAGATTCAGATTTTGATTTTAAATTTTCATTTTTAATTGGTGGAAATTCTGCAAGAAACTTGTCTAATTCAAATTCAAATTTTTGTTCATCATTAACACCCACTTCTGATTCAGATTTTAACTCATTCTCCATTTGCTTCACCTCAACTGATTGTTTTGTTTTAGCCACCCATGATTGAGTTTCAAAAACTTTCGTTTTCGGATAAATCTTTGAAGTCTTTTGGGTTTTCAAAGATTCACCAATCTCAAAAGTTGATTTTGGTTTTTCTTCGGACTTCAATGATTCGCCTCTTTTCAGAATTCGAACGGGGGAAACCATAGGTCTTTTACCCTTGTTATCAATTGAAGTTTTAGATCTCGGTTTTTGCAAAACAGATTTCTTGAAAATGGGTTTTTCAATCTTTTTGGTGCATTGTTTTGCCATATGACCAATCTCATTGCAGCGGTAACAAACTCTTTTGTCATACTCGACAAAAGTTGATTTGTAGGTCTCTTCTCTCAACTTTTTCGCTGCATTGAAATCATCAATAGCTTTTTGACTGAAAATATACTCTTTTTCAGCATCAACACTTGGACCAACAACAAAAACATCACTCATTGTTTCCTTTGGCTTAACATTTATCTTTGCCATTTTCTTTTCAAATCCAATCCCTTTGTTTTTAAAATTGTTTCCATTTCTCTTGTTGTTACCACCATTTCCCTCCCACTCTTTCTTTCTCGAGTTGTTAGGTTGTGACTTAACAAAAGATTTTTTGGGTTTTGAAAAAACTCTTTGTTGTTCACCTCAGAAATGTCAATTTCAACCAATTTAAACACCTTTTCAATATTTTTCATGTTCGCGTTCTGGATTGGATACTCAAGATCAGAATAGAGTTTGTCAGTTCCAATCATTGTGTAGACCACCATGATCGGATCATCATTTGCAATCTTTTCTGATTTTGGTATAAACTTGTCCAAAAAGTTACCATCATCTTCACATTCAGAACTAGAATTTTCCAACTGTGTTCTTACAGTTTCAAATGAGTTATCACTCTCTTCGTCTAACACTTGGTCAACAACGGTCTTGATCACCTGTGACTCATTATCAGTGTCGGACGGAGAGAATGTAACATCAATGCTCTCAGGTAACTCATCCTCAATGGTTCTCAACTTGAGATTCAAAGCATTTTCCACCCCATCTGGATACTTTTAAGTGTAATGATTCCACATTGGGGGTGGAACACTGTTAAAGACAAGTGTTGCATCTGGTTATTGCGGGACAATTTGCTCAATCACATATGAAGATGCAACATAACTCATCAACTTCTTATCAATTCTTTCATTCTCAATTTTAGTTAACTCTAATTCCTTTTTCAATGAAGCAATTATGTCCAAATGAAAATTAATTTCCTTTTGTTTATCAAGAACTGTTGACTTTAGCAATTTTGTGGCTTTATCATTTTCAAGACTCTCATTTTGAATCATTTTGATAGATTTAGCCAACTTGTCATATGCTTCTTTTACTTCACCCAGATCAAATTTAAGTGCATCAGAATATTGTTTCAATTCCTGAAACTTTGTGTCCTTTTCAAAACACTCCATGCAGGGTTTTGAACAGTTTTCGCATGAAGTTTCAGACATTGACCCAATATTTTCAACAATCTTTTTCTCTTGATCAATTTTAACATCCTGTTTACCGACATTATCAGATTCTGACTCAGACACTCCTTTTGTTTTGATTTCCTCCTTTTCGGATTTCCCGTCAGACTCCTTTTGACCTAACTCTGCTTTGACCGACACGTTTTCAACTGACTCAGTATCGACAGACTCTGGTTTTACAGACTCTGTGTCTACCTCTTTCAGTTTTGCCATCAAAGCTTTGTCAGCAATCTCTTTCAGTGTTTCTTCAGTCATTTCTTTAGAAACATCAATTATCTCTTCAACTGGAGCTTTCTCATCCTCATACTGTGGACAAAATCCTGTTGTTGGCTCACTGAAAATACCTGCAAAAGATTCAACCACATTAGGAGACATAATTGATTTTAAAGAACTAGCTAAAACCTCTTGTTCGGATTGATAGTAGTAGGTTTTTGCAGCAACTTCTTCGGGATCAACCAAACTTTCTTCAGTCACATCTTCACAACCTCTGTTTCAACAACACTCTCTAGTTCTTCCACAATCTCAACCATCAATCCTCTACCCTCACTACCAGGGATATATTTATCCCAACTGAATCCTTCAGCTACCTTTTCATCATCTTGGTTGACTATGAGGGCTTTTTCCGGCTTGTTTTCAATCTGAGGTCTTTGAACTACAGGTTGTTGATTTGTCTTGTGATAGATCGCCTGTCTATAGTAATCATTAGTAAATGGATTTTGATGATTGTTGACCTCTCTATTCGTACACTCTCTCTTAAAATGCCCCTTTTCTTTACACTTAAAACACATCACTTTGGACTTATCAAATCCAAGCTTTTGATCCGGTCCTAACAAATTGTTTCGACCCGTAATCTCCATAAACCTTTGAGCTCTTCTAACCAAGCTAGCCATACCCCACTTGATGTCTATCAACTCGAGCTCTTCCAGATCTATTTGATCATAGTCCTCTTTCATCATATCGGGATTTCCTATTTTCCCAGCAACCAAACTCTCATACGATTCCAGTACTGATGCGAGTAGTGCAATGTGCTGTTTAGCAGAAGATTCTGTAAAATCTTGAGCATTCTTAATATTTACTGCAATGTTGCACATTATCCCTGGACCTTGACCCTGATTGTTCAAGCTTGAAAATCTTTGTTGAGTAACTGGTTTAGAAGCTTTGGAATTTGGTTCATAACTCGCAAACGGTGAAGACTTGTTGTTGCTTGAAGTACTAGACGAAGCACCGGAAGTTACATCTGCACTAAACCCTGTTTGAATTTTCAGGCTCAGATTCGTTGTTGTCGGAGAACCACCTTTGTAATACAGTGAAACATCCTGTTGAATATTTGCAGAATTCATCTGTTTAATCTTTGTTAACTCTAACTCATGTGCTTCGATCTTCTCTATGAAACCACTAAGATTCATATAACACCAACAGATAAGTACCCCATTCATCGTATGGCAATGCATCTGCTAATTTATCTATCCACTCCTCATTAGTCTTGGTTATCTCCAATCTCCCCATCTCCACAACTAAATGACAATATCTTTCAATCAATTGTTTTGTAGTTTCACCTTTCATACCAGTGAAGATGTCAAATTGTTTCTTTATCAAAGACTTTTTGCTTTTCATCATGGACTCACTTCCTTTAAACTTTAATTGCAGCGAGTCCCAAAGAGATTTTGAATTATCCTCATGTTGCAACAACACCAAAATATCCTCTTTAATCGCCTGTTGAAGAATACTCATCATCTTCTTCTCAGCTTTGAAATCTTCTCGTTCAGTTTGTGTCAAACTACCAATCACTTTCGCATGACCCAAACCATCTACTGGAGGAACATATTTCGTTTCAATCTTCATCCAGCACTCGAAGTGGTTAGCTTGAACCCATGTCTTAAATCTTCCAGACGAACCCGAATACTCATTGATATTCATCAATTTAGGTGGTTTCTGCATCGTTCCAAGTTCATTCTCCATATTCACGTTTTGCACAATACTACCCGATGTTTGTCCTGTTGTCATACCACTGCCGGCGAAGAAGTTATAAAAATCTTGATTTCCATTTTATGAAAACAGTTTACGAACTAATTTTCAAGTTGTGAAAAAAGGTTTTACACAAGATCAGACTTTCGAACGATATCACGAACACAATGGACTTTTATAGGAAATCAGATCTCCTCAAACGAAATTACGTTTCAAACGAGATTAGGTTTTAACACTTTTCAAGCGAGATCACACCCTTCAAAAGGAACGAGGTGTCCTCTCAAACGGAATTGACTACAAACCTTCTTTCAAACGAGATAAGCCAAGTGTCTCAAACGAAATCACTATTTTCAAACGAAATATGTAATTTCGTTTGAGATTCCACAAATTTTCAAACGAGATAGGTTATTTCAAACGGTATAACCACTGATTTTCAAACGGAATTCTTCTTTTCAAACGAAATTGTCTTGGCTCGTTCAAACGAAATAAGGTTTATGGTCCATTTTTGTCACTTTTCCTTCGAATTTTGATCTGATTCTCTCAAGGGTTTGTTAAAACTCACTTTTACACACATTGTCCAAAACTCAGTCCATTTTGTCCGTTCAAATGTCCAGAAATCAAATTTTGAGTAGAAAAAGCTACTGATTCAAGTGTATTGGCTCATAACTGGCTCTGATACCAATTATAGGATCGTATTATCGACCGAGTGAGCCAATATGAGTCAATACACACTATGTGAATGGCGGAAACAAACAAATAGAGCTGAATCAGTAAAGAATGGTGTAGAAAACAGAGATATCACTTTAATACTTGCTTCTCATTCAAATAACACTTGATTACATGGCAGGAATTCGACAGCACTTCGTGACACTATCTGGAATTCCGTTTTAAATGAGAAACATCAACAGCCTATATATAGGCAACTAGATTTCGTTTGAAACTGACATCTTGTCAGTTCAAACGAAATTACTACACTAACTGATTTCGTTTGAAGATGACATAAAGTCATTTCAAACGAAATTACATGTAAAACACATAAAATTACATTCCAACACCTCTAGACCCTATACAAACATGACCTAGACTTAAGACAGAGGCTGTAGACATTGTGCACCAACAGTTTCATATTATCGCATAGTCACCATCGTGAACATATGATCAGTTAACATTATCATGCACACTCCTAATCATCTTGTAAATCAAAATCATGGGTAAGCACCCGAACAGTTTCCTAGATTACCATAACAGTTTTTCATCATAGATCATAGCAATAATATTCATCATTCATCATAGGAATTAACATCATCAATCATCTCAACATCAATTCAATTAACATTATTATATATCAAAGTTTGTTTATCATACTAACTCATCCGTGAACACCTCACATCACGAACATCAACTTCTTAAGATCCCTAACTCCCGATCAATATCACGAGTAATTCCCTGATGTGTATAAAATGCAACATATAAATTACATCAAATGAGGCATAAAACTAACTCTTTTTTAGTACTAATGTTGGAAAAAGTGTGCTTTTGTCTTCCTTTTGTATTTTCAGGACCAAATGAGCTTAATTGAACAAAAGGAACAAATATACAGCCAAATCTAACATAAATACAAAGAAAGGGAATTAACGTGGCATGCCCGACCCCTCGACAGCATCTTCCCAAAGCAAAAACAAGAAGAAAGCTCAGCATGGGGCTGTGCCCAGCTCAGCACGGGGCGTGCCCAGCTCAGCACGGGGGGTGCCCAGCTCAACACGGGGCGTACCCAGCGGACATGAGGGCGTGCCCAAGTGTCTGCAGAAAAGACAAAGTTGTAGAAGCTTCTATTTCCCAACACGGGGACGTGCCCAGCGGACACGGGGCCGTGGTCAACGCTAAGATTCGCAGAATCCAAGCAAATCTTGATAGTACAGATACGCTTCTGCACACGGGGTCGTGCCCAGCGGACAAGGGGGCGTGGTCAACTAATAAAGACAAACTGCATTTAATGAAGAAAGAGAAAGTGGATGGACATGGGGCCGTGCCCAATGGACACGGGCCGTTTCCAGGCTTCTGTGCAGGCTATAAATAGAGATGCTTGGTTCACTTCAAAGGCATCCCTTGGCAAACCACCTCTCTCACATTTCACCCACACTCCACCACCATCACAACCCACATCCACCACCATCATCCATCATCCATCATAGAGTGTGTGTAGTAGTCTCGGGATCCAAGATTGATTGTAAGAGTTCTTGACAATCAAAGGCCATGTTTGCCTAAGTCTCTTACATCACTTGGTGAAGACAAGCATTTAGTGTAATACTTTTGTTTTTTAATCTTTTCGCACTTTTTAATTGGTTTTGTATTAATGACATTAATAACTAGTTTTTTATGTTGAAGGTGAAACTTCCTTATCATTTGTCCGTGGTGTCTTGGCGTTATTTTACTGTCTATATAAAATAAAATATTTACACCATTCATATCTCTACGGTCTATATAGAGATATGTTGGCTACCTGGTCGGGGGTTAAGGGAATGGTTTGGTAAGGTTCTTGCCTTGTTCAGTGTATAGATCCTGCAAAGACCTGGGTCAAGCTTACTAGGACCTCCTTCAATACCCACTGGTATTTGATGGCGGGGGTGCGAATAGCTTGATCCCCTCATAAGTAAACTACTATTATTACATTAACCCGGCTACTTGGGATTGTATCCCTGCTGACTCAAACCACTTAGCCGAGGGTAATGTCACCTTCAAAAGAGGGGCCTACCACATTACGCATTAATAACTTAATTAATTATCTTTCAATAATCCAACCCTTTAGGATTGTATCCTTGCTGACTCAAACTACTGGGTTGAGGGTAACGTCACATTCAAAAGAGGGGCCTACTACTATAACTAAGATAATCTCTTAAAAAGTGCAAAAGTGCGAAACTCATCAAAGGTTACACTAAAGGCGAGTCGGATCCAAGTGATTCATCTTGTCTATTTTTTTATTTTTATTTTTATTTCCAGCATTTTAGTTTTTATTTTTTTTATCTTTTAAAACTTTTCTAAACTTTTGATTCGATTATACGTTGAGGATAAACCGGTACTAAAAGCTCTTGTGTCCTTGGACGACCTCGGTATCTTACCAACGCTATACTACGCTCACGATGGGTGCACTTGCCCATATGTGTGTTTAGTGTTAGTAAAATATCGTGTTTTATAAATTTAAAACTTGACTAAAGTGTTAAAAAGGGCTTAAAATATAATTAAAAATATATCACACCTAACGCACATCAAGTTTTTGGCACCGTTGCCGGGGACACAAGGATTTTAAGAAAGCTTAAAATCGACGGCCTAATCAGTTTTTCAAAACCTTTTTAAAACGCGCGCACATTTTCTGCATTTTAGTTAGTTTTTGCATTTACAGTAAACTGAACACGGGCCGTGTTCACTGAACACGGGGCTGTGCTGCACATTTTTTTTAAAACTCCCAGATACAGAGTCTGAACACAGGGTCGTGCTCGCTGAACACGCCCCCGTGCTGCACAAAACCAGTCACTTTTATTTAAACGCCCAGATACAGAACCTGAACACGGGGCGTGCTCACTGAACACGGGGCCGTGTCCAGCCACTATTTCCGTTTTTATTTTTGTTTTCTGGTCCCGAGACTCTTTTGTGGTCTGCTGAGTGATTCTTATGGATCAATACTCAGGAGATTACAACTACAACTATGAGGAGGATGATTATAGGGAAGACTATTGCACCATTTGTGGTAACCCTCATTCGGTACAATATTGTGACCTCTTTTCACCATCCACTTCATACAACCACTATGAGGAGCCCAGGTACGAACCATCAACTTCATACACACCCTATGAAGACCCAAGGTATGAACCTTCTCCCTTATACTCATATTTTGATGAACCAAGGTATGAACCTTCATATTCATACTTTGGGGAACCAAGATATGAGCCTCCACCTTCATATGCTTACTATGAGGAACCATGGCGTGAACAGCCCACCTCATATGAGTATTATGAAGAACCAAGTTACGACCCTTATTCATCATATACTTACAATGAGGAACAATGGTGTGAACCATCTACCTCATATGAGTATTATGAGGAACCAAGGATCGAACTTCCGACTTCAAGCTTTGATGATACTTATTCAACTCAATTTGACGAACCACCAACTATTTCACCCGTAGCCGAAAAGATAATAGAACACCTTAAAACTATCGAGCGCTATATAAAAGAAGCCCGCGCAAGGGAAGAGGAGTCCCGCTCAAGGGAAGAATTAACTTGTAATAAAGAAGAGATAGTTGAAAAGGTAAAAATGGAAGAACAAGTAAGTGAAAAGCCGACACATGAGTTAAACAACGAAAAAGGTGAGTCCGATAACGTTAAAATTCAAGAAGAGTCTAATTTTAAAGAAATTAATCTCTTGTCACATTCTTTCGAAAATCATTGTTTAGTACCCACTCATGCTAAGTTTTTAAAAGAGTTAAACACTAACACTAAAATTGACGAAACGGTAAGCATTAAGTTAACAAATGATCAAACTACGCTAATAAAAGAAGATCCATTTGAAATTAACATTACACCGGTTCCATGTTTTTTTCAAAATTCCTTTATTAGTAATATCACAATTGATAAAGATCTTTGTGTTAATATAATGCCAAACTACATTTTCAAAAAATTAAGTATTGGTGATTTCTCTCCACTTCAAATACCCATTTTTCTATCTAATCGGAAAACAATAAAATCAATGGGGATAGTTGAAGATGTGTTAGTCCAAACAAATCACACGGTGGTTCCAACCGACTTTGTCATCCTTGATGACGCTCCACTTGTGTTGGGACAACCTTTTGTGAAAACCCACAAAGCTTTGATTAATCGGAAGAAAAACAACTTACCCATTCAATTAGGGGCCTTCAAAAGGTGTGTCGATCTTGAACGATCAATGAAATATCCAATCGGCAATGACGACCCCCTAATTGAAGATGAGCTAGAACCACCCGATAAGGAGCGTCTAGCCAAGGACCCTTATAAACGTGGCGCACCACGGAGGCATTCCGCGGAACTATCCTTAGTTTTAGATTAGTTTAACTTTTATGCTTTCTAGTTTAGTTTTAATTTTCAGGAATAAACACACTCGGATGGTGAAGGATACTAAGGGAAGCTTGAACCAACACCCCATGCATAAAAACAGAGCCTCTTGACGATTTTTCTTCATTACAGCAAGTTCAGCACGGGGTCGTGCTCAGCCAACACGGCCCCTGCTCAAGGTCTGCAAAAAACGCCCAGCTCAGGTACCTGGACACGGGGTCGTGCTTAGCCAACACGCCCCCGTGCCCAGCCTTCTGTTACTTTTTGTTACTGGCAATCTGAACACGGGGCCGTGCCCGGTCACCACGGGGCTGTGTCCAGACACACAGTAACATAAATTTTTGTTTTTAACACCCTTTTTACACATTCAATCAACCTAAAAACTTGTTTTGGGACACATTGAGGACAATGTATAATTTAAGTGTGGGGGTGCTAAAACCTTGAATTTTGCAAGTCCTAATAACAAGCCTTACACAAAACTCTATTGGAACCGCTAATCACCCCTATTTTTTTTTCGAAAATTTTAATTTTTTTACTTGTCTTGGTTTAATTTGGATTTAAGTTATATTAAGAGGGTCAGCTCAACCGGTTTTTAGGTAGAATCAAAATCAAAATTTGGACCTTTTTCGCGAGTTTCATTGTTACAAACCCCTTTTCAGACCAGCAGTAATAAACTAAAAGTTGAACTAATCAAATAATTATTAATCAAGTGAACTAATCAACATGTATTAACTAATCCAGTAAAATAGATAACTAATCGAAATGCATAAAAATAAGGAATCGAGTTGTGAGAACTAGGGCTATAAACGAACCAAGATCGAGTTCTTACTTCTAAAAATAATCAAGTCAAAATGAAATATTTATATCTACGACGTTGATGATTCATTATTTATATCTACGACATTGATAGAAAATAAAACCACTATCTATGATACCTCAATTTTCCTAAATTCCTAAATGAGGAAAAAAAACCATTGTTGCTTTTGAACTAGTATTAAATAGTACAAGACTTAGACACCATCATCACGTTACACTTTTATAATTAAACTGTTACACCCCGATATTTCCACGTATTACCGGTGGGCCCGGTGGGGAGTATCGTGACGTAGTTGATATCATCATAGTCAAACAACACAATTCAAATGCACAACGGAAGCAAAAGATAATTATATTATATCCGAATGAGAATACCAAAATAATTACAAACGGTATGTAAAAGATCCACAGGCGGATCAAAAAAAGAAAACTGTTCAACAGACTTCAGGCATCTATAACTTGCAAGATTCCCTATTAACGCCCTGAGCTCCTAGCCAATTACGTACAGTACCTGCCACTTAACCTTTTTGGAAAATACGTCAGTTTTCACTGGTAAATACAATTAACTGACTCATTTTGAAAATGTTTAAGAAAATTGATTTGAATGCACAAGGCACAAAACTTTTTATAACTTGGGACAATTTTATTAATAAAAATCTTGTATCCGATTTACATGTTTGTCCAACATTTAGGGCCGGTGATTATACAAGCCGGTCAAGATTAATAGACACACCACAAATAAAATCTCACAAGAAGACACCCTTACGAGTGAGTATATCTTTTACATACGCAACAGGAGGTGTTATGCCTACACCTTGTGCTTAAGTTGTGGCCATTCACTTTTTAAATGAGCCAAGGATATCCAGGACACGGTCATTAACCCCTAATGTTATTTGTTATCAATTAATACAGATTAAAACGGGATTATGCAATTTAATCATCTCCGATTAAAAGGTTTCTACACCCGACCAAGCGGTATTTTTATAATACCGTATCCCAAGCCCGTATAAGGGAAAATAAGTTAAAAGTATTTACCCGAGCTAAATGCAATATTATTCTCAGCCGTATATTCAAATCAGCAAGCACAAGTACCTTTACTGGGGCTCTTAATCTGGAACGAAGGTTTTATTAACCTATTAGATTCCTAACGGGTCTTGTTTAAGTTGTAACTTAGACCGGTTAGTTTTAAGGAAAGGTTTACGGTTCAAAACGCAAGATTAAGCGCAGACCGGATTAGAATGTGATTTAGACCCGACAAGTTTGGAGACTTGTATAATATGGGTAAACTAAACACATTCTGGATTTTGAGGCAAAAATGATAAGGTTTGACCCGTTTTGGTCAATTTATGCAAACTAGTTACATAAACCGATCCGAACGCGAAATATGCGTAACGGGTAACCATAATAGTCATATACATGTTTCCTAAGTTAATATGCCTTAAACATGTTGTGATATCAGTAAGATACCTTCCGTTATGCCCAAAATGAATTTAAAACCAATTTATGCCCCAGAGGGGTATTTTGGTCATTTTAAAGGTTATAAAAGAGGTTAAACATTAATCTGAGTTTTAGGTCTGATATAATCAGTAAAAAATACTTAATTTAATAAGTTATAAAAGTAGGGTATAGCATATATGTGAAATTTACCATTTATAACCATACTATGCACCGTACGGTCACGTTGTTCGTCTAATTACGACGAAACACGAACGGACGCGAAAAACGATCCAAATTACGCGACGAATGAAATTTTATCTTGCCGAACACTAAAATAAAATATTTTAGTGGTTACATAAATTTTTGGGTGTCCGGATATATCCAGAATGTAAGATATGCGCGAAAATGCAAACTTGTGCACTTTTTGACACTTTTAGTCCCTGCTTGACGTAAAAGTTTATTTTTGCGCGCCAAACACCTCTAAGTCTATATCTAAGCTACATAAAGGATAATTAGGGTATGT
>JARYGA010029666.1:0-47296 GCA_030545235.1 Helianthus tuberosus
TTAATCGGTTAACTAACGAACCATGGTGTATAATCACAGAGGGTTATACTAGCATGTAACCTGGTCCAAATGAAGCTCTAAGGCATTTCTAAAACATACCATAACGGGTCAGAACTGAAAGTCAAAGTAAAAGTCAAACTATGCGACTTTCGGTTCCGAACCGGGTCTAAACAGGAAATTGTCGGGTTGAACATGTTTAGACATGTTCTTACTCTAATTACCAAGTTATATTAATGATCAAACAGGTTGCACGCCTTCTAGATTGCTAATTATGCGTTTTATGCTTCTGTTGACTTTTTCGGATTAAGTTTGACCCGACAAACGATCTAGTTAGGATGGGAATCAGTGGGTGCCCTTTTAAGGGTTTATTGTCCACATAATTACCAACTTATAACTACCTTTACATCGACTAATCGCTGGACCGATAGTGATTAATCGTTAAGTCAAACCGTAATTACGACGGTTTGACTTTTAAGTTATAAACTAAGTAAAATGCGATTAAGGAAGGTTATGGGTACTTACCGAAGTCCTAATTATGATTAGGGATGCTTGGGGACTGCACTTGTGCTCCAAAAATGATCAGAAATGATGTTTGAAGGAATGATCAAAATGTTGCAACTTTGGTGCTATTTATATGGGTTTAATCACCTTGGATGGTTGACACACAACACTATCCATGGTTCCTGATCATCAACACATGTCCCTAAGGTCCTAGGAGGCACTTAGGGGTCGCCCATGAAGTGTAAAATTCGATTTAAGTCGGTTACAAGGCATAAACAGGCTGCTGTCAGTCATTTCTGCATCTGATGTCCTGACGCGGCCCGCGTAAGGTCTTGGTATGTCTTACGCGGCCCGCATGGGCCTTCTGATCAGGTTATTTACATTTTCAAGTTTTTGCATATGTCCCTTGGCCTTTCGAAGAGTCAATTAAACTTATTCTTTGCATTTTGGCCCCTTCTTATTTACCTACAAGGGCTTTAGGACTTGTACCCACTTTTCTAAGTCCTTGGCCACTCGGTTATTACCTGAAAAGTCACAGTTTTCAATGTTAACGCTTTAACCCCTCGCATACGAATTTGATCATAACTTTCTCATACAATAACGAAACTTGGTGAAATTTTTATCATGTATTCTAGTGAGCATAAATAACCGTTACAAAGCTTCGGGTTTGCTAAAAGGTCACTCAGAGGTATAACTTAAACATGTTGACACATTTAACCCCTGTAGTTTGTAATCTCTCACTTTCTTTCACAATTAGCTTCGTATGATCCATGATTTATTCGTCTAAGGGTATAAACATCATGTAGGGTTAATGTACGATATATTTATTCACTGTTGACACTTGGAACTCGTATATTCACATACTTTTCATGATTGTCAACTTTAGTCCTTTTATAACATTCTTTCACACGTTCAAACATATGACACGTGTCAACACATTATAGGACGTGAATTTTCGAGGTGTTACATCCTCACCCCCTTAAAAGAAATCTCGACCTCGAGATTTGTTAAAGTAAAGGAAGTATTTTCTGCCGAATAATGGCAACTTACAGAAAATTAGGGATTTGTATGATCTTATTCGTTGTTTCCAATGCAACTTTCAGATCCAGATAAGTGGACTTTCCAAAGTCTCGTCCATCCAACGGATGTTTTGATATTTTATCTATACAAGGTCTCCAAAGGAGCCACCTTGATACTTATTTTACAGCTATTATGGAAAAGCTTATCTTAAGGTGAGATGGTTATTCCAACCATTGCTCAAAATTTATCTTAAGGAATAGTTAATCCTTTCAGTTAGTCGAATATATCGACGATCCTGGGTAGCTGATGGAAATTCTTAATCGTTGCCTAATGAGGGTTGCGGTAATCAATGCATGAGCAAAATGAACCGTCTTTCATAACTAACTACCCCGAAATCTCTGGATATTGAGTTAGGCTATATGAACCCTCTATTTTAAAACTTAGTTAATCAGGGTTTCGATTCTTTCAATAATGGTACTAGCCGTCTTGGAGATTTCATATTAATACAGCCTTACAAGGGTATAAACCTTAACTCTACCTGCCTCCCTGGAGTAAACAGGGTAAACTTAGGAAAAGGTAATCAAGATACAAGGAGGTTACAGAGATTTTCCGTATCTCAGGCTCCAATTCATCCATCATTGCTTGTGTCAAAAAGAAAATGACACATTTATGTTACTAGTCCACGAATTTCTTAATTGGGAACATTTACTTGGGCAATTTCATTCTGGATATCTCCTTTGAATACTACTAGTCGACTTTAGTACAATATGACCATTGGGATATCTCAGGGGTTCCATGCATTAAACCTCCATACTGATCAGGCATGGAAGCAATCTATGGGACACACTAGGATACGCCAATCCTCATATGGTACTCTTATCAAACATAGTTTGGCATTCGCAGGCGATATAAAATAATGAGAAATAATAAAATAAAGTAATATATATATTGTCGTACCCTTTCTGGGGTAGAGTACTCCAGATTCATATGAAAGGATTTTCTCCGAGGATGGGAGAGAGGGTCATTAAAGATTCCATTGGTAAATTATACCTCATGTTTAATATCTAAAGTTCTTATGAATGCAATCAAAAGTTTGCTAAGCTTATGGTTTACTAAAGGTTTATTATCCCTTGCATTAAAGTGAAATACTTAGCAGATACAATTGAAGCTAAAAGGTAAGGACGTACCTAATGCTATTATTGATGTGCACTGTCTCTGGCATTCAACTGGTAGTTTAGGCGTTTCCTTTCTTATCCATCCCAGACTTAGCTGCTCCTTCCTTGGCAGCCTCCGGGCAATTAGTACTGATGTGGCCCTTTTCGCCACATCTGAAACAGCTTGCATTCTTTATGTCCCTACATTCGTGGGACTGGTGGCCAGTTCTTTTGCAGATGCCACATTGCTTTATCTTTTGGTTTGATCGACACTGTCCCCAGTGTCTTCTTTTACAGGTTTTGCATGTAGGCTTCTTGTCGGAATCCTGTTGGTTATTGTTGAACTCGGATTTGTTCTTCTTAGGATTCTGGGAGTTATCCTCCTCCCTTTTACGCTTCCCATATTCAGAGGCCTTGGCAGCCTTGTTTCTAACCACATCGAGTGTGAGAGATAGCGACAGATCTGCCGCTGACCTGAATGTAGTAAGTCTCGATGCTTTCACACTTGCCTTTATTTCTGGGGATAGACCCCCAATAAAGCGAGCTATTCGCTTTGGTTCCGGTGTGACCAAATAAGGAACCAATCGAGACTTGGTATTGAAACTTGTAAGGTATGCTTGACAATCTAAGTTCTCCATGACTAATGTCAAGAATTCAGTCTCAATCTTCTCAACTTCATGTTGAGGACAGTAACTTTCTTTGATAAGAGCAACGAACTGATCCCAAGTCATGTTGTACAAAGGGATCTTCCCCGTAGCTTGAATGAGAGACTTCCACGATGCTAGTGCCTCTCTCTTGAACGATTGGGATACATACTTCACTACATCCCTTTTAGCACAACCGCTGATATCGACAACTGTGTCCATTTCATCCAACCAGGTCATACAATCAATTGCCCCCTTTTCCCCAGTGAAATCCCGGGGTTTGCAGGACACAAAGTACTTATAGGTACAGGACTTGGTACGCGGTTCATTATCGAACACTATCCTCTTGGATGGAACACTGTGTTCATTAGAAGAATGTCGATCATCATCCTTCTTTGGTTCCTCTTTCTTAGAGGGCGGCTTGCTATGAGGCTCTGAATGAGTTTTAGGGATGGATTTAGAGTGGGGTACCGATGAGGCTTTACTATGTGTCTCGCTATACTCCTTAAACTGTTCCTCCACAGCTTTAGATACAACTGTATCAATCAGTGAACGAAGCTCTCCTTTGGTTATATTAATCCTCTCATCATCGCGGTTTTCCAACGGATGACTGTTCTCTTCCTCTGACCTAGCCATGTAGCTTTAATTGCTGAGCAAAAAGAAAAATAGGGCAAGGTTTATACGGAAGCTTATACAGTTTTATCGTTTTAACGATTTATTAACCATGTTTTTAATACACATATTAGTTAATTTGATAAATATATAATTATTCAGGATCTTTATCATAATCCCAAATTATAAGTTAATAATAGCACAGAAGGCCTAGTCACGTAGACAAGTTTAATTTATAAGCCTTGATTTTACAGAATCGAGGCATTAAGGTTTGAATCAAAGTTTATTACCTTTTCTCGGACAGGGAGTCATTGCTACCACTGTCGTTGTCATAATTAACGATACAATATGGCCCGTAGGCAATTCAATTGACATTACAAAACGATGTTTTTAAGAAAATAATAATCATCACACTGATGATAGTAGTCCTGATAGTATTGATCATATTGACCATGAGGCTTGGGCATAGCCCACCACCTTAGACAGGAACCATAATGGTTACAACTGTCACTGTCGTATTGACAATATTAATAAGTATAGCCCGTAGGCACTTCGTCACTAAGGATGTTGATAATATGATCATCATATTGATGATATTAGTCATGATCACATTGATCATATAGACTAATAGGCTTGAGCATGGCTCACCACCTTAGACAAGGAATCATAAAGATCACAATGTCAGTGTCTCAGATGGACAATACGTTATAGCCCGTAGGCACTTCCCTTCTAAGGGATGGTTATAAAATGATCATCTTATAGGATGATATAAGCCATGATTTCTAAATCATAAGGCAAATTAGGAAATTTAAAAATTTCCAGTATAGGGATGACTATTGTGATTTTCTCGAATCACATTTGCCAAAAGTGCTAACACGTTCTTAGGTGTTAACAAGGATTTGAATCTTTTGAATAGGTCCTACCATCTTGGCCTCGTCATATAGGCTAGGTTTACCTTTAAGATTCCTTTTTAATAATTAACGCAGAACAGTCCTAATTCAGGATGTTAATAAGGATCTCAACCTAAATTGAGGAACTGCCATCTTGGCCTTAATAATGACACCAGGCTAGGTCTTGTCCCTTTTTAGATTTTGCCCTTTTATTATAATGGTAGATCTTATAATATAGGAATGATATTTTAAACATAATCGTTCCTTTAAAATTTAAGCAAGTATATAGTTGCCCCAAACGGGACTTCTATTAAAAATGACTTGCCCATGCAAAGGCTAATCAGAAAAATCAAGGAAGTAATTAAAAGACAATGAAACGAATTGGAATTTGTCCTCTGTTCTTGTCTAGACTCAAGAATGTGCAACTGTGTAACTGAGATTAAACGCAAAAGGCTAGCGTTTAATTCACTCAGTGTTGGCTCTGATACCAACCTGTCACACCCCGACTTTCCACGTGTCACCGGTGGGCCCGGTGGGGAGTATCGTGACGTAGTTGATATCATCATGGTCAAACAACACAATATATATAAATGCACAGCGGAAGCAAAAGATAAATATATTACAATCCGAATAAAAAGTAATATCCAAGTATTACAACGGAAAGTAAAGGATCCACAGGCGGATCTTAAAACATAAATATTGTTCAACAGACTTTAGACGCCTAGAACTTGCAAGATTCCTTATTAACGTCCTGAGCCGCTTCCAGCCTATTACGTACTTGTACCTGTCACTTAGACTTTTGAAAATACGTCAGTTTTCACTGGTAAATACACTCAACCGACTCATTTGAAAAAAGTTTAAGAAAATTGGTTTAGGTGCACAAGGCACGAAGATATTTTGACACTTTGATTAAAATGCACAAGGCAAAAGTTAATCTTTTTCACTTGTATACTTGGGACAAACTATATTTCATGTTATCAGTTTTACATAACTTGCTCTACATACGGGGCCCGGATCTATGCCGGTTCATGATTAACCGACACACCACTATTCCCCTATTGGGAATTCCATATTGGGTATAAACATATGGCATCTGTCAGGTGTATGCCTACACCCCGTGCTTAGGTCGTGGCCATTGCATTTAATGAGTCAAGGATATCCAGGACACGGTCGCATTAATCCCCAATGTTTCAGTCAAGCAATACGAATTAAAACAGGTTATTTGGATTTCCCGACTTATTGGTCTTTGAATCCCATACCTGATCATGCGGTATTTATATTACCGTATCCCAAGCCCGTAATAGGGAAAATAAGTTAAGAGTATTTACCTGAGCTAGCTCCTGTCTTAAATAGCAAGAATTTTAATAACTCAGCCGTATTCACTTAAGTAAGCGTAGGTACAATTTACCGGAAGGCTCCAGTCTGGAATGATGGTATAAATAACCAATTAGAATGCTAACGGGTCTTTAATTAAGTCTAAGCTTAGACCGGTTAGTCTTAAGGAAATATACGGTTCAAAAGCATTGTTAAGCAAAGACCGTAATAGATTGTGTTCTAGACCCGACAAGTTTGAAGACTTGTATTATATGGGTAATCTAAACACCTTCTGGATTTTGAGGTAAAAATGATAAGGTTTGACCCGTCTCGGCTAAATTATGCAAACTAGTTACATAAGCCGATCCGAACGCGAAAAGTGCGTAACGAGTAATCATAAGAGTCATTTACAGGTTTCCTAAGTTAATATGCTTCAAATATGTTGTGACATCAGTAAGTTGTCTTTTATTATGCCCGTAACGAATTTAAACACAAACTATGCCCCGTAGGGGTAGTTTGGTCATTTAAAAGGTTATAAAAGAGTTTAAGTATTTATCTGAGTTACAGGTCTGATGTAATCAGAAAAAATACTTATTTTACTATGTTATAATAGTAGGGTAAAGTATATATGTGAAATTTATCAATTATAACCAAACTATGCACCGTAGGGGCATTTTGGTAATTTCACATAAGCCGAAAAGCTCAAAACAGAAGTCTGAGTTTAACAACCTTTGCTTACTGTTAAAATATTATAATTTGCCTCAAATATCAGTAGGTATCACCCTTGGTATGTTTAAAATAGTTCTAGTACACACTATGCGTTAAAAACGCTTAAAAAGGCGATTAGAAACCATTTCCGGGTTTGATACATAAATTTGATATTTTTATGTTTCCAGAAGGCTTAAAATAATTTATTTATCATTTAGAATCATTAGCGAAAGGTTTGGAGTCGTTTAGATATGTAAAACTCATTTTATGGCCCGTGAGGGCAAAACCGACAATTACTGGATTAAGCCTACGACTATGAGTTATGCTCAGCCTAAAATTAATTAAAAATCTTTAAAAATCTCAAAATAATATATTACATCAGTGGGTAAAGAGATTGATCTCAAAAAGTATGTTTAAGTAGGCTACACGCTAAATACGCCGTTTAATTAACATAAAGCTTTAATTTTACGCTAACGAGCATAACTCTTAACCTACACCTCAAACGGATGTCAAATTTTGTATGCAAGTTTATATATCAGTAATTAAAGTTTCTACTCTTTTACATTTCCAAAAATCATGTTTTAAGGTAATAAGGGCATAATGGTCAACATATGAGCAATTAACGGAATCATGCGTATTAATCGGTTAACTAACGAACCATGGTGTATAATCACAGAGGGTTATACTAGCATGTAACCTGGTCCAAATGAAGCTCTAAGGCATTTCTAAAACATACCATAACGGGTCAGAACTGAAAGTCAAAGTAAAAGTCAAACTATGCGACTTTCGGTTCCGAACCGGGTCTAAACAGGAAATTGTCGGGTTGAACATGTTTAGACATGTTCTTACTCTAATTACCAAGTTATATTAATGATCAAACAGGTTGCACGCCTTCTAGATTGCTAATTATGCGTTTTATGCTTCTGTTGACTTTTTCGGATTAAGTTTGACCCGACAAACGATCTAGTTAGGATGGGAATCAGTGGGTGCCCTTTTAAGGGTTTATTGCCCACATAATTACCAACTTATAACTACCTTTACATCGACTAATCGCTGGACCGATAGTGATTAATCGTTAAGTCAAACCGTAATTACGACGGTTTGACTTTTAAGCTATAAACTAAGTAAAATGCGATTAAGGAAGGTTATGGGTACTTACCGAAGTCCTAATTATGATTAGGGATGCTTGGGGACTGCACTTGTGCTCCAAAAATGATCAGAAATGATGTTTGAAGGAATGATCAAAATGTTGCAACTTTGGTGCTATTTATATGGGTTTAATCACCTTGGATGGTTGACACACAACACTATCCATGGTTCCTGATCATCAACACATGTCCCTAAGGTCCTAGGAGGCACTTAGGGGTCGCCCATGAAGTGTAAAATTCGATTTAAGTCGGTTACAAGGCATAAACAGGCTGCTGTCAGTCATTTCTGCATCTGATGTCCTGACGCGGCCCGCGTAAGGTCTTGGTATGTCTTACGCGGCCCGCATGGGCCTTCTGATCAGGTTATTTACATTTTCAAGTTTTTGCATATGTCCCTTGGCCTTTCGAAGAGTCAATTAAACTTATTCTTTGCATTTTGGCCCCTTCTTATTTACCTACAAGGGCTTTAGGACTTGTACCCACTTTTCTAAGTCCTTGGCCACTCGGTTATTACCTGAAAAGTCACAGTTTTCAATGTTAACGCTTTAACCCCTCGCATACGAATTTGATCATAACTTTCTCATACAATAACGAAACTTGGTGAAATTTTTATCATGTATTCTAGTGAGCATAATTAACCGTTACAAAGCTTCGGGTTTGCTAAAAGGTCACTCAGAGGTATAACTTAAACATGTTGACACATTTAACCCCTGTAGTTTGTAATCTCTCACTTTCTTTCACAATTAGCTTCGTATGATCCATGATTTATTCGTCTAAGGGTATAAACATCATGTAGGGTTAATGTACGATATATTTATTCACTGTTGACACTTGGAACTCGTATATTCACATACTTTTCGTGATTGTCAACTTTAGTCCTTTTATAACATTCTTTCACACGTTCAAACATATGACACGTGTCAACACATTATAGGACGTGAATTTTCGAGGTGTTACAGTCAATCCTCGGGTCAGGTCGGGTAACCTACTTTGCTCACCCCTACCGAGCTTTATGCTATTAGAGCCCTCATTTTATTGCAAACACTTGAACCAAAAGGGGCTCTAAGTTTGATATCATACATAGATATAACGGGTTACATGGGTTCTAAGTTTGATATCATATATAGATATAACTATGATGACAACAAATACATCCCTAGCGGAGGATCTAGAACAACCTTATCCTTGTTATCGAAACACCCGCAAGTGCGGAATCCAAGCCAAAGAACACACAAAATACAAGAAGAAGTTTGAAAGTTTAAGCTCAAATGTATTCAACCAAAAGAGTTTGTTTACAAAGATGAAACAAGATAATGCTCTTACAAACTCACTGTGTGCTCTATCTATTCTAACTGATCTGCAAGTTATATTTATAGCCACAATATCAGCTCCTTAACGAAAGACTGAGCTGGGCCCATAAAGAAGCCCACTAAACAAATAACCCACGAAAGAGCAAGGTTCTTCGTGAACCTTATATCAACGAACAATTTAAGAGATGAAACATGGTTCTTCGTTGACCTTTTATAATTTTCATGCACACACAATACTTCGTTGACTTCTAACATGGACATAAACTTTAAGAGTTGCATGGGAGAGATTAGAACATGTTGGAACTTGCACAGCACATGCTAAAGTCATATCCTCATCATGATGTCTTTGTGACATCATGACGTGTCGTCATGACATCATCACCCTTCAAACGGATCGCTCGCGGCTTTTCGTGCTTCGTGTGTCGATCTCTGGGGCACAAGACGGAGGAATGTCGCGACGTCGGGCTTGAACCAAGTTGAGCCGAGCCGAGCCGCATCCACAAATATGCATCAACAAACTCCTCCTTGGATGCTGCTCGTGATGGTTCGTTCTTCACATTGTCGGATCTTCAGATGTCTTCACTTGGCATAGTTAGGAGGTGTATCAGCAAACTCCCCCTTGGACGTTGCTCGTGAGACGTTGATTTTCAAAATTTAGATCCTTGTGGTGTTGATGAGTGGTCAGCGGCAACTCGATCATCATGATCCTTTCATTGCATCCATGTCGTGTCTTCATTCCTAAGCTTGTCATCTAACACGTTTTCTTCACCTTTAGCTGGTTCGGATGCCGCATCTGCACACGCAACAGATCTAAACACGTAATGAGAACAACCACTTGGAATATAGTTAATATAAACAAACGACACACATGTGACCAACTCTCAATCAACTGCCGACCGACAACAGTTTGAAAGTTTAAAAATTTGATCAATTTTAGTTTTTAACTTTCAAAACTTGTTAACTTCGACCGTTTATGAAGATGCAATTGTTTTGGCTTACAATCAGGATTTTAGGTAGGATAAGACTCGAGATCCAACTTCGGGCAATCAAAAATAAATTAGAAATAAAATCTTTTTGGTTTTATAAAATTTATATTAAAACACACCTAAAATATTTTTGGTATTTTTGAATATTTCAAATGTAAAGACGGAAAGCAGTAAATAAATATATACAGAGATGCAGAAACAGAAAGCCGTAAATAAATATTTACAGACATTCTTTTTGCGAGTTTCGAGGGTAAGAGAATCACATCAGTATACGGTCACGTCAAAACACTCTTGTTGTTCAGTTAGTTACCATTTAGATAAGCATCCTATAACGATTGTCGTTATTGTTGTCTACATAAGCTCAACTTATCAGATGTACTCACGGCTAGAGGATACGCTTAAGGAATGATTTATACTTACCGACCGGTGTTCATCCACTCACGACACATTCCCGTATCAAGTATGCACGAGAGTTCATCTTACTGGTGAGTATACCATTTATCATCTGTTTTCAACATATATGATGTGAGATACTCACTTATTCAATAATGAATACAAGCCCTATGTGATAAATTCACTTATTAACGAGGAACTTGATATTTGATGCATGCAGGGCACAAGAGCAAGTCCGTGAACAGGTTAGTACCATCGTACCGACAAAGAGACGAACTTGACTCTCGGATGATAGATGTGATTTAGAATCACTTATTCGGGGGTGAATGTGATACTTTTATCACTTATTGATAGTCGTATGCATCATGTATTATATACATGTATGTATGATATGTACACGTATGTATTGTATCATGGAAGTTCTAGACTTGCGTCCCCATTGTTTTCGGTAAAAGAAATAACCATGATACCCAGATGATAAACAGCATAAAGACCACGTATCCCAGAACCTCGGCAATCTATCAAACGAAATGCCATTGAGCGGTTCCCACACGGTCTTCAGTCGATTTAGGTTTATATCACCCTACACACTTTAAAATGATTGTGAGCGTACCGATACATCATATATAGAGCTGCTTATCGTTTTTCATTTTAAGTTCAAAGAAATTTCGACAGACAACTGATGTACTATTATTTTCTCTTTTGCTCGCCAGGAAACTCATTTTTGTTTTTCTATTGTTTTTGTGTTTTTGAAATTTTTAGATGTTTTTGTATTTTTGAAATTTCTCAATGTTTTTGTATTTTTTCTTTTGAAATTATCCCCCCTAAAATGCAAAAAGTACGAGAAATTAGAAAACACAAATAAATATTTACAAAAATGATTTTCCGATGTCGGTTTTACTCTTGCTTGACCTTAATGCCGTTTACCATAAGTAAAAAGTCAAATCGTGATTTGTCAAAAGCTTTGGTAAAAAGGTCGGCACGTTGGTCATCGGTGTGGACCTTAACAACATAGATAAGTCTTTTATCAAAACAATCACGTATGAAGTGATATTTAATCTCGATGTGTTTGGTCTTTGAGTGCTGCACAGGATTTCTAGTGATCTGTAAGGCAACAGAATTATCAATGAAAATAGGAGTAGATAGGAATTCAAAACCGTAGTCGCGCATTTGCAGTTGGATCCACAGAACTTGGGAGCAAAAACTTGAGGCAGCTATGTATTCGGCTTCACAAGTTGATGTAGCGAAACAAGTCTACTTCTTGCACTAGCATGTGACTAGGCGATTTCCTAAAATTTGACATCCAGCCTTTGTGGATTTGCCATCAATTTTGCAGCCACCAAAATCAGAATCACTGAACGCGATCAAGTCGAAACTATCATCCCTAGGGTACCAGAGACCGATGTCCGGGCAACCCTTCAAATAGCGGAAAATCCTTTTTACAGCTGCTAGATGTGAGGCCTTCGGGTTGGCTTGATATCGGGCGAGCAGGCACGTAGGATACATTATGTCGGGCCTCGAGGCTGTGAGATACATAAGAGATCCGATCATTGCGCGGTAAAGTGAAGAGTTAACGCTTTCACCCTTCAAGTCCGGAGTAATCCCGTGATTCTGCGGAAGTGGGGTACCAATGGGCGTCGCTTCGGACATCTGGAACCGGCTCAAGATGTCACCGACATATTTAGTGTAACATCTGTGCTTGTAATCATTGTGAACAGTTCTATTATCAATAAAACAATGTTATTTGATCCCAATGTTTGTTTGGTTGTGTTTTACATTTTTCATGTTTTGACTTTTATTCAATTTCAAACTCTATATCGTTTTCTGGAGAGTTATACGCAAACTGGTGCGTAAACGGAATCAGTTTAATGCGAAAAATACTCCGGAACATCAACATATACTTAACATACCTTAAATAACCTTTACATAACTTAGAAATAAGTTTTTAAGGCTTTGGTATGGCAAAAACAAGTTAATTCGCTTACAGGGACTAAACTTGACAAACTACGAAAGTATGCCAATTTGAACAGTAACGAACATTCCGGAACATGACCATAAGTTAAACACACCTTAAATATCCTTTATATAGCTTAGAAATAGGCTTTGAGGGGTTCGGTGTGCTAAAATAAACTTTTGGGTCATTCAGGGACTAAAAGCGTCAAAAAGTGCACAAGTTTACATTTTCGCGCATAACTTACGTTCTGAATACCTCCGGACATCCAAAAATTTATGTAAGCACTAAAATATTTTATTTTAGTGGTTGGCATAAGAAAAATCCATTCGTCACGCAATTTAGATCGTTTTTCGCGCTTATGCGCATTCCGTCGTAATTAAGCGAACATCGCGTTCGTACGACCAAACGAACTGACATCCGGCATATTTTTGAGCATGTTTCATGCCCACAATGTTTAGGCATCCTTGTGGAGCCTTGAAAATGATTTAACAAGCCTTAAACACATCGGAAATGGCCTTAATACGCAACGGGGACTGAAAGGTGGACATTTGAAATTGTTTGCTGATCAGGGGAACCCTAGCGCGACGCCTAGCCCCCCTAGCGTCACGCTAGGCCCCTTCTGATCAGCAAAGGTCATTTAAACACAAGATTAACATCCCCTAACATCCCCCAAAGGTCAAGTGCCACATGTTAAACTCTTATGGTGGCCAAAATCAGTAACCACAGCATTACAACAAGTGTAGGGATGTGATCATTCCCTCTTCTCCAAGAAACGATCCTAACGGTGGACCGAAATCTATAAATACCCATCACATTTTCACTCATTCCTCACAAGAATCTGATCAATTTTTCTCTAAGTTGAAACCTTTGTTTCATACCTGAGCTATTTTGATCTAGATTAGCATTCGGGGACCCTTTGTAAGTGTTCCTTCGTTCTTTTATTGCTTTTCGAGTCCGAAAGTCAAACTTTGTTTGACTTTCTGCATTGACCAGTTTATGGTCAATGCGAAGTTCGTTTGAACTTCGAAACGTGAGCGTAATCACGATGGTTATAGTCCCTTGTGACTATGCCTAATGATTACCACGTTGTCTAGGGTCGTAAGGGTAAGCGATCTAATAAATCGCTTATACCTTCGAACCCGACCCATTTGGTCGATCATTAGGATCCGACCAAACACATTAGGTGACCATAGTATATAGGGAATAACCTTCCGAGGTTATACCTTATGGTCGCTTCGTTTAAGTAGTTGTATGATAAGTAGTTTATATGCCTTAGGTAAATTACCAAAATACCCCTTTGATGCCAAAATTCATTTTAAACATATGTAACATAACTTTTGACATCTAAACTGATTTGACAACGATATTAGACATGTTAAGGCATATTTTACTTGTCATAGGACTAGTTAGGCGTTCCGAACGCGTTTTACGCGAACGACGCGTTAAAGTAGCATAAGCTACCTAAACGGGTCGTAATGGGTCACAAACACTTAGGTTAAGTTTCGTTTTAGTATGTGGGCTTTGTTAAACCATATGACACGAGTTCCCATACTCGTTTGGTTTACGAACCCTCATTCTATCCGATCTTCCGATTTAGGTCCGGTTTATTAACGTAGTTACCTATATTAGGTGCCGTTTGATTTCCGTGATCTCTAGCATTGCTTGGTGGTTTTCTTAGGACTTCTGAGCAATCTCAAGTGAGTACATAGACCCCTCTTTTACTGTTTTCCAAACTGTTTTGGGGTGAAACACATGTGCCTACTTGTTACTTTCGTGCTTTCCTGTTTTCACATCATATACCTGCTATGTTTGTTAGTACATTATAGTACATGATTTCATTACATTTCATGCTATGTATGCCCATTGTGTACGTATTTAGTACATCGTTTTACATTACATTTCATGCTATGTATGTCCATTGTGTGCATACTTAGTACATTGTTTTACTTTACATTTCTGCTATGTATGTTGACTGATAGCATGCTAGCACATTGATTTACATGACTTTTCTGCTTTGTATGTTAACTTAGCATACTTAGTACATTGATTTCATATAACATGTTCACTTTTGCTATGACATTTGGTTTGCACAAACGAGACTATTATACGTTCATTAACATTAGCTACGCCGCTCGGTAGTAAGTACTGGTACCATAGGACTTGACAAATCCCATTCCTGACATCCCGGGTTTGTTTGGATGTAAGGAATGACTGAATCCGAAAACATTTCTTTTGATAACCTTGACTGAAAGGGTTATCCGACTGTCTCAAGGCTTGAATGTATGCGTTAACTTACCACATAAATGTTTGTATCAATGTAACATGCATTACTTTGCAAAACATAACTTTTTGATATATTCAAAATACTTTGTTTTGTACATTTCTACATTTGGACTATGTGACAATACTTACTTACAATACATAACATTTGATACACATTACTTGACTACTTTTGGACTTATAAACATTTGACATGACTCATACAAGGACTTTTGACTATTGGTTTAAACATAGACTTTATACATTGTTGGTTTGTTTAAGTGACTTAAGTAACGAGATGTGAGTACTATGATACAAGCATGGTGGATACGCCGCTGGTACTTCCTATATATAAGTGCTTGTATTATATTACGTATCATAGCGTTATTTAAATCATTCAATTTGGACTTATACATTTTACACAAGTAACACAATTTTCACAAGACTTTGGTTTACAAACAATTTACTTTATACAACTCATTATACTTGGTTATACATTTAAACCATACATTATTCTCTTATTTATACATATCATCTGATCTTATCGTTTTTCAAATGATTTACAAGACAAAGCAAATTACAAGGTTCATGACTAAACATTTTCTCAAACATAAGTCATGAATCCTATTTTCACAAAACCTATGTATCTCACAGGCATTTTTATGCTGACGTACCTATTTTCACATGTGTTTTCAGGAGCTTTTCCATAGGATGATGATCGTGACACTAGGGCGGACCTGTGCCTTAGAGACATAAAATGAAGATAGACTTAGTTTAATTATGTTATAAACTCTTTGATTCCTGTTTAAAACAATGTAACTCTTATGTTGATAAATAAAATACAACTTTGTATGCCATGGTTATGAAACAATTAATTCTGTTACAACACTCCCCGACGTTTTCCGCCACGTTTTGTATGTTATACGTGGTCGGGGTGTGACAGAAGAGTTGGTATCAGAGCCAATGGTTATAGGGAATTAGGTTATTAGTGATGCTTTGACCTAGACTATAACCTTTCTAGGACCCTAACACAAGTTATCTTGTGTTTAGATCTTAAAACATGTACATCACCTATCCTTAGGTGATTATCAAAACAAAAAAAAAAAAAAACAAATTTTTCCGAAACGATTTTTGAAAAACAATCATCTGTTTTTGGATGATTTATTACAAGGTTTTGAACCCTTCCAGTTTGACTAAATTGTTGGCCTTGTGCCTTCAAATTTTCAAAATCTCGTCAACGTCTTGGGTTTTAAATAATGTGAACACGTGCAAACTGGAAGAGTGAGTGCCTGTATTCTGGGTTTTCTGTCTAGGCAAGCACTTCGTATATATCTCATCAGACGCGAGACCAGTTGTGCTTACCTGGGAATTCTTGGGATGAGTGTTCACTTATAGGCGAGCATGTCTTCGCGATACATTATTTTTGACCCATTTACTCTGATTAGTCACTGTGTGTCATTTGTTTGCTTGGTAATGCGGACGAATGACCACCATCTTTGCTTTTGTTGATTTTGTTTCATCTCATTCTCTTCATCCAATCATCTCACTCGTTTCCTTTCATGTTTTCCTCTTTTAGAATGCCTCCTCGACGCGAAAACCAGATAGCGACTGCCGAACTGGCAGAAATCATTGCGCAGCAGATGGCTGCTCAATTCCCAAATCTCTTTGCTCAATGGCACCAAGCCAACAACAATAACAATGCTCCATGCAAATACAAGGATTTTAACTCGGCTAAACCACTCAAGTTTAGTGGTTCTGAAGGAGCGACTGGGCTTCTTCAATGGTTCGAGAGCATTGAGAATACTTTCCGCCACGTGCAGTGTCCGGATAATCGCAAGGTCGAGTTTTCTTCGAGCGTGTTTCAGAAGAGGGCTCTCACATGGTGGAACGGGGTTATGAGAGACCGAGGTGCAGAAGTCGCTCTAGCACAAACTTGGGCTGAACTTAGGGCCCTTATGATGAGGGAATTCTGTCCTCGTCATGAACAGCGAGCGTTGGAGAAAGAGTTTGAGGACTTGAAACAAGACAGTGGCGAGCACAGGGCTTATACTGATAGGTTTGAGGAGTTGAGTCTGCTTTGCCCAACTATGGTTACCCCACTCGACAAGGCTATCGAAAGATACATTGACGGCCTACCTGACTCAGTGCAAGACATCATTACTGGTAGTAACCCTGCCACACTCCATCAGGCGATTGAGTTAGCAGCGACATTGACTGAGTCGCAAGTTCGAAAGGGGAAGCTGCACAAAAAGGGTGACAAGGGTAAGAAGCAGGTGTCTGATAAGGAAGATAGCAAGAAAGGTCAAAACAAGAAGGGGAAGAATTCTGGAGGGTATAGGAAGCGAAAGGCTTCCCAAAACTATGTCGTTACTGCACAGGCCCAAGCTGCACCAAATCAGCCTGCGCAGCCACTAGCCAAGAAGCCTTATCTTGGCAATGCACCTTTGTGCAACAGGTGTAACGGCCATCATCCACCACACCTCCAGTGTCGTCAGTGCACCAACTGCGGAAGATCTGGTCATCTTGCCGCTACTTGTCGCATTCCTGTTAACCAGAACCAGGCAGTTCAGAACCAAGCCAAACAAGTTGCTCAGCCTCTTGCTCAGCAACAAGGTCAAGCTGCACGACCTCATTTTCCTCCTGGTTCGTGCTACAATTGTGGGGATATGACCCACTACAGGAACCGGTGCCCAAGACTAGCCAACCAGAACCAGAATCCAAATCAAAATCAGGCTCCGGCTCGAGGTCGAGTCTTCAACATGAATGCTCAAGAGGCACAAGCAGACAATGAAGTGGTGAACGGTACGTTCTTTATTAATAATCAGCCTGCATCTGTTCTCTTTGATTCGGGTGCCGATAAGAGTTTTGTGTCATTGTCTTTTGAGCCAATGCTTCGCGTGTCTAGAACGAAACTAGGAAAACCTTTGACAGTAGAAGTTGCTAGTGGTGAACCCATTGTTCTTGATTCTGTTCTACGCAACTGCCAGTTGAATCTTAACGACCATCTTTTTCCTATCGACCTCACGCCTATGCAACTTGGAAGCTTCGACGTTATTGTGGGAATGGATTGGTTATCCAAGCATTACGCGGAGGTAGTTTGTTTCGAGAAGATCGTTCGTGTGCCGCTTTCGACAGGCGAGATCCTACAGGTTCAAGGTGAGAAACCGTCTGGTGGTGTCAAGCTCATGTCTTGTTTTAAAGCTCGGAAGTATCTGCGGAAGAACTATGTGGCTTTCTTAGCACATGTTACAGCAGATAAAGACAAGGGTAAGTCTATTTCAGATATTCCTGTCGTTCGGGATTATTCTGAAGTATTCCCTGAAGATTTACCTGGTCTACCTCCAGCACGCCAAGTCGAGTTCCGTATTGATCTCGTACCTGGAGCAAATCCCATTGCTAGAGCTCCATATCGTCTTGCACCGTCTGAGATGCACGAGTTATCTAAGCAGCTGCAGGAGCTCTCCGACAAAGGCTTTATCCGTCCTAGCTTTTCACCTTGGGGTGCTCCCGTTCTTTTTGTCAAGAAGAAGGATGGATCTTTTAGGATGTGTATCGATTATCGGGAGCTTAACAAGCTTACCATCAAGAATCGATATCCCCTACCTCGCATTGATGATCTCTTTGATCAGTTACAGGGCGCTTCTTATTTTTCGAAGATTGATCTTCGTTCGGGGTATCATCAACTTCGGGTGCATGAAGAAGATATTCCCAAGACGGCGTTCCGCACTCGGTATGGGCATTACGAGTTCACAGTCATGCCATTCGGATTGACTAATGCTCCTGCTGTTTTCATGGACTTAATGAATAGGGTCTGCAAACCTTATTTGGATCAGTTCGTCATTGTTTTTATTGACGACATCTTGATTTATTCTAAGACGCGAGCTGATCACGAGCAACATCTTCGTCTTACTCTGGAACTCCTAAAGAAAGAGCAACTTTTCGCCAAATTCTCCAAGTGTGAATTCTGGCTTAAAGAAGTTCAATTCTTAGGACATATTGTCAACGAACAAGGTATTCATGTAGATCCCTCCAAGATCAGTGCGATTAAGGATTGGGATACGCCTACTACTCCTACCGAAGTTCGTTCTTTTCTTGGTCTGGCGGGTTATTATCGCCGCTTCATTGAGAACTTCTCAAAGATTGCAGTTCCTCTAACTGCCCTAACTCAGAAGAACAAACCCTTTGATTGGGGATTCAAACAAGAGGAAGCATTTCTGACTTTGAAGCAGAAGCTTTGCGATGCACCTGTTCTATCATTGCCTGAGGGTGATGACGATTTTGTCGTGTATTGCGATGCATCTAAATTGGGTCTTGGCTGTGTTCTAATGCAAAGGAACAAAGTCATAGCATATGCATCGAGGCAGTTGAAGATACATGAGAAGAACTACACCACTCATGATCTTGAGTTGGGTGCAGTTGTTTTCGCTCTAAAGATCTGGAGACACTATTTGTACGGTACAAAATGTGTGGTTTTCACGGACCACAAAAGTCTTCAGCATATCTTCAATCAGAAAGAACTCAACATGAGGCAACGACGTTGGGTTGAGCTTTTAAACGACTATGACTGTGAAATTCGCTACCATCCTGGTAAGGCGAATGTCGTAGCTGATGCATTGAGTCGTAAGGAACGTACTAAGCTTCATTGTGTACGTGTTCAATCTGTTATACAAGCTCGATCCGATATCCAAGCACGCATTTCTCAGGCTCAACAATCTTGTGTTTCCCAGGGTTTGATGGATAAGGAATTTCCCTATCACATAACACCAAATTTGGAACTGAAGGACAATGGATCGTATTACTTCATGGACCGTTTGTGGGTCCCAAGCCTAGATAACCTTCGCACCTTGCTTATGGATGAAGCCCATAAGTCTCGTTTTTCTGTTTATCCTGGCTCAGATAAAATGTATAAGGACCTTCGTATTCAGTATTGGTGGCCTGGTATGAAGAAAGACATTGCCTTATACGTATCAAAATGCCTTACTTGTCTTAAGGTTAAGGCTGAACATCAGCGTCCTTCGGGTTTATTGGTGCAACCAGAGATCCCAGTTTGGAAATGGGAAAACATTACTATGGATCTTGTTACCAAACTTCCACGCACAAAGAAAGGTCATGATGCCATCTGGGTAGTTGTTGATCGTCTTACTAAGTCAGCGCATTTCTTGCCAATCCGTGAGGATTTTCCTGCTGACAAACTTGCTAAAATCTATGTGGATGAAATTGTAGCTCGACATGGTGTTCCTTTGAACATCATTTCTGACAGAGATGCTCGTTTCACTTCTCATTTTTGGAGAACCATGCAATCTGCTATGGGGACCCAACTTAACCTGAGCACAGCTTATCATCCGCAAATGGATGGTCAATCTGAAAGAACAATCCAGACTCTGGAGGATATGCTTAGAGCTTGTGTGATCGACTTTGGTGGTAGTTGGGATTCACATCTTCCGTTAATTGAATTCTCCTACAACAACAGTTATCACACCAGCATCAAAATGGCTCCTTTCGAGGCTCTCTATGGTCGAAAATGTCGTTCACCAGTCTGCTGGAATGAGATCGGCGAGGCTCAACTTACTGGACCTGCCCTCATTTTAGAGACAACTGACAAGATTAAGAAAGTTCGTGATAACCTTCAGTGTCACACCCCCAAAATCCACACGCGAAGTATCACCGCTTGGAGGCGTGACTGACCAGGATCAAGCCACCAATCATATAGAACAATGTATAAAGTAAAAGTAATTGCAATTTAACCAAACCAATCCATATGAAAGGTGTTCCAAAACATAAATATGTTATCACTGTTTAGCGGAAGCGTATAATTAAACCCAACATAATAAAGTATGAAATGTCATAATGTCTAATCAAGTATTCACGATCCTTGTCCACAACGACTGCGCCTCCCGTGCAAGCTCCATAAGTACCTAAGGTCCTGCAAGGCATGTAACAGAGGATCAACAACTAGTTGAGCGAGTTCACAGAAAGTAAATGCGTAATAGTAAATTCGTATGTAACATGTGGCTCTACTGGGCCGATAGTACGTTCTATTGGTGGGGACTTCCCATGTTGTATATCCACTAGACTATTCGTAACCATAAGTATCCTTCCCAATCCGAGGATAGTAGTAAGTATAAGTTTACGTAGGTTTTTACGTAAGTGCCCTTCCCAACCGAGGACAGTACGTAGCGAGTACGTAGGTTTAGCGCTGGCGTCCTTCCCAATCCGAGGATGGTAGTACGTAGGTTTTACGTAGGTTTAGTGCTGGTGTCCTTCCCAATCCGAGGACAGTACGTAGGCTTTACATAGAGTTTGGCACAGGCATCCTTCCCAATCCGAGGACCGTGGTAAGTAGTCTAGTAGTGATGTAAGTACAAGTAATCATTCAATCCCATTCCCAACCCACCGGGGAATCCCATGCCTTGGTAAGAGTGTGAACTCACCTTGGTTTGCTCGGTATGCACAAACAAGCACGCAAGTAGATCAATCAAATCCTAGATAGTTCACGTATGCGAAATCAGTTTACGTACGAGTACAACATGGTAACACCGAGTCAAAGATCATCTCGTAGCACATAACACGTATTCAAACACATACGAAACATGCAATTCAGTTAACAACAGTTAATTAGGTCAGTTAAGTTCTAACGGAAACAAACCAAGTTACAACAGGTTCCCCACTCGACGAAACACCATCAGTTTCGTCGAGAGTCCCTTCGGCGAAACAAACCCCAGTTTCGTCGTTTGATTTATTGACGAATCAAATCCTGATTCGTCATATTTCAGATTCGTCATTAAGTTCCGATTCGTCAAACGTCAGTTACGTATCACCTCAGTTACGTCATAATATCACAAAAACCCTAATTCGCCGACATCAACAGCAACCAATCAAGACCATTCTCATAGGGTCATCATCATTAAATAATTTGATACAATTCTATTGGATGCAATGGCATGATTGGACCATCTAAAGGTCTGATTACATGCCCACAAAGTTAATGAAATTGATCCTTTTTAAGTTCGAAGCACACTGACAATCATATGATTACTTGAAAACTATTGGACCTCACCTAACACCACATACAAATCGGTTCAATCACATCTACTAGACATGTTACCCTACCCTACCTATATGCCTAATCAAATCATACTGTTACCCACAACTCATAAATTGATTCATATGTACATCTGACAAGATTCCAACAACTCATGATCATAATTTTTGATCATATAATATTTATATTATGATGCATACATGTTACATAGATTAACCCAACATCACAACAAAGCAATAGATAATTACTAACCGCAAGGATGAATCGGTGGGATGCTGCCTCGAGGGGGGGGGGGGTGGTCTGCCGTCGCACTAAGAGAGCTCTAGGGTTTCAACTTTTGCCAAAGATATGAAAACAGAAGTCGGTTCACGTTAATATTTGCGATTTAACGTTCTGGGCCCGAACTGGGCTTTTGGCGAAACTGGGCCGGCGAAACTGACTTCTGTTTCGTCGACGTGCTCTTGACGAATCAAGGACCTGTTTCGTCGAGAGGTTGTATGGCGAATTACATTTGATTCGTCGGGTCCTTAATGGGCTTTTAGGTCCGTAGTGATTTAATCAGTTAAGTTCACATGCCCCAAACAAACACATAACCATACAAACCCAAAAACACATACTCATGCAAACACAATGCACTTTATCTTATTACAACGGTTTCAGTTATAAGTCAATTAAACAAACAACTAATAATCACATTCAACAGTCAAAGTCAACGTGCATTAAATGCAAAAGTGAAAGTCGGAAACTCGAGTTGTCACATTATCCCCAACTTGAAAGAAATTTCATCCCGAAATTTAGCATGCGGTTACTGAGGAAGCTAGGTAAGTTGTATCGTTCACTGGTTTTCCTGGGGTGTCACATCATCCCCCCGTTGATTTGGAATTTCGTCCCGAAATTCTGCAGTAGTAACTTCAGCCTCAGTAGTAGTTGCATTAGTTCCGAATAACTGGGGATACTTGAGTTTCATTTGATCTTCACGCTCCCAGGTGAACTCTGGGCCACGACGGGAGTTCCAACGAACTCGTACAAGAGGGATTCTCGTGTTCTTGAGGACCTTAACATCCTGGTCCGTGATTTCAACTGGTTCTTCGACGAACTGCAACCGCTCGTCGATGGTGAGTTCCTTCAAGGGAACTGTGTGGGTCTCATCTGACAGACACTTTTTCAGATTCGACACATGAAAAACGTTGTGAACTGCACTGAGTTCAGGTGGTAAATTCAGTCTGTAGGCCACTTTGCCTATTTTCTCTGTGACTTCGAAAGGTCCGACATAACACGGATTGAGCTTGCCTCGTTTGCCAAAACGAACCACACCCTTCCAGGGTGAAACTTTAAGTAGCGCTCGATCCCCAACCTGGAATTCGAGTAGTTTCCTGTCTTTATCAGCGTATGCTTTCTGACGGTCACGAGCTGCCGCCATGCGTTGTCGTATTTGAGCAATCTTTTCAGTAGTATCAACAACCATTTCTGGACCTGTGATCTGACTATCACCCACCTCTGCCCAACAAAGAGGTGACCGGCATTTACGTCCGTACAATGCCTCAAATGGTGCAGCTTTAATGCTGGTGTGGTAGCTGTTATTGTATGAAAATTCTACAAGTGGCAGATGTTTTTCCCAACCATTGCCGAAGTCAATGACGCACGCCCGAAGCATGTCTTCTAGAGTTTGAATAGTGCGTTCAGACTGCCCATCCGTCTGAGGATGATAAGCTGTGCTCATGTCTAATCGAGAGCCAAAAGATTTGTGCAATGCTTGCCACAGTTCTGAAGTAAAACGTGCGTCACGATCAGAGATAATAGAGGTGGGCACACCGTGCCTTGAAACAACTTCCTTAAGATATATGTCTGCTAGTGTGGAGAACTTATCCGTTTCCTTGATTGCCAAGAAGTGAGCAGACTTTGTGAGTCGATCCACGATCACCCAAATAGTATCATTTCCGCGCTGAGATCTAGGTAAGCCAGTAACAAAATCCATGGAAATTTGTTCCCATTTCCATTGTGGTATCTCAGGTTGTTGGAGTGGACCTGAAGGTTTCTGATATTCCGCCTTGACTCTCGCACAAGTCAAGCATTTGCTAACGCATGTTGCTATGTGGGCCTTCATGCTAGGCCACCAGTATGTAGTTTTGATATCGTGGTACATTTTATCCGCTCCAGGATGTACCGAGTAGCGAGACTTATGAGCTTCATCCATTACTAGCTCACGTAAGTTGCCATAAAGTGGAACCCAAATGCGTCCTGTGACGTAGTAAGCACCATCTTCCTTTTGTTCTAAGCGTTTCCTTGAGCCGCGTAGGGCTTCAGCCCTGACGTTTTCTGGTTTCAATGCTTCTACCCGAGCATTTCGTATCTGAGAAGGAAGGCTAGACTGGATAGTAAGTTGCAATGCTCGTACACGCCTAGGCGTAGTATCCTTTCGACTGAGGGCGTCGGCCACCACATTGGCTTTGCCCGGATGGTACTTTATAGCACATTCGTAATCGTTCAGTAGTTCGACCCATCTACGTTGTCGCATGTTCAATTCTTTCTGCTTGAAAATATGTTCGAGACTCCTGTGATCAGTGTATATAGTGCACTTGGTACCGTACAGGTAATGTCGCCATATCTTGAGTGCAAAAACAACCGCTCCAAGTTCTAAATCGTGTGTTGTGTAATTCTGTTCGTGAATCTTAAGTTGGCGCGAAGCATACGCAATGACTTTATCCCGCTGCATCAACACACATCCAAGACCCTGGATAGATGCGTCGCAGTAGACTACAAAATCGTCCGTGCCTTCAGGCAATGAAAGGATAGGTGCGCTACAGAGTCTATCCTTTAAGTGCTGATACGCTGTTTCCTGTGCATTACCCCAACGATAAACAACACTTTTCTGTGTCAGTAGTGTAAGTGGCTGTGCGATCTTTGAGAAATCTTTGATAAACCGTCTGTAATAACCCACCAAACCCAAGAATTGGCGTATTTCTGTTGGTGTGCGAGGTGCAGGCCAGTTCTTGATCGAATCCACCTTGGATGGATCGACATGAATCCCATCCTTGTTTACCACGTGACCTAAGAAGTGGACTTCACGAAGCCAGAAGTCGCATTTTGAAAACTTAGCGTATAGCTGTTCCGTTCGAAGAAGTTCCAAAATAAGTCGTAAGTGGTGCTCGTGCTCCTCCTGACTCTTCGAATAGATCAGGATGTCGTCGATGAAAACAATGACGAACTTGTCGAGATAAGGTTTGCAAACCCTGTTCATAAGATCCATGAAAACCGCAGGCGCGTTCGTTAATCCGAATGGCATGACCAGAAACTCGTAGTGGCCGTAGCGTGTTCTGAATGCTGTTTTGGAGACGTCCTCATCCCGGACTCTCCGTTGATGATACCCTGACCTTAGATCGATCTTCGAGTAATAGTTCGACCCTTGCAACTGGTCGAATAAGTCGTCGATGCGTGGAAGAGGATAACGATTCTTCACAGTCACTTTGTTCAATTCGCGGTAGTCTATACACATGCGGAAGGTACCGTCCTTCTTCTTTACAAATAATACCGGAGTTCCCCAAGGCGAAGAGCTAGGACGTATGAAACCCTTTTCCAAGAGTTCTTGCAGTTGCTTAGACAGTTCTTCCAGTTCGGTTGGAGCTAAGCGATAAGGTGTTCGAGCTATAGGTGCTGCTCCTGGAGCTAGTTCGATCTGAAATTCGACCTGACGATGAGGCGGTAACCCAGGCAATTCTTCAGGAAACACTTGAGGAAAATCGCGTACTACTGGAATATCCTCAATCTTTTTCTCTTTCTTCGATGTATCAGTAACGAGTGCTAAAACAGCTGTGTGGCCCTTTTCGTAAACACTCCTGAGCCTTTAAGAAGGATATGATGCCACTCACGACACCACTCTTGTCGCCTTGAACTTCGAGAGGTTCTTCACCAGGGCGTGGAATACGAATGGTCTTCTCCTTGCCTAGGATCTCTGCTTGTTGTTGGGATAACCAATCCATACTAATGACGATGTCGAAACTATCGCAACGCTGGGGTCATTCCTAGTATCACCCTGACCAATCACGAACACTCGACCCCTGGCACCATTGCCGTCGTTATTACCCCCGTTGTTGTTTTCCCTGGTTCCCGTTTCCTTGGTTGCGGTTCTGGTTCTGGTTCAACCGTGGGCAGTGTCTTCTGAAGTGACCTTCAGCACCACACTGATAACATCCTTTGTTACCCGGCTGTTGCTGCTGATTCTAAAGATTTTGTGACTGTTGTTGTTGGTTCTGGTTTGCAGAACGTGAGTTTCTACCATCTTTGGCTCCATGACCAAGCTTGTCGCATCATTGACAATGATTTTGGTTGCACTGCCCGCTGTGGTGCAAGTTACATCGTTTGCACTTTGGGTGGTTTCCCCTGTATCCACCCTGCCCTTGACTACTAAAAGGTTGCTGACCAGGACTTTGGTTGTCATCGATCTTTCACTGCTGTGCCTGGGACGGAATCGTAGTCGAACCCTTGCTAGAGGTTCCATCCCACTTTCATTTGTTGTCACTGGGAATAGCAGAAGTAGTAGTAGTAGCACCAATACGTCTAGGCAGCTGGTTCTGTCCCACTGCCTGGTCTGTGAGACGATGAGCAAGATGAGTAACATCTTGAACAGTAGCAAGATTAGCAGTCATCACACGGCTTTGAAATTCTGGTACTGAGCCCTTGAGGTACAGCTCAATGCTCTTGATGGGAGGTTCCACCATAGTAGGGCACAAAGTTGCCAGTTCGTTAGATTGCTTCGTATACGTCTCTATTTCTGACCCCGTCATCTTCAGGTTAAGGAACTCCACTTCCGGTTTGTGGATGTCATCATAGTTACAGTATTCTAGTTTGATTAGTTCCTTGAATTCGTCCCAAGGGGTGGCATTAGCAGCCGCCAGCCCCAGTATCTAAACTTGCGTGTTCCACCAAGTTAGCGCAGTGCCTTCGAGAGTATCAGTGGCATAATTCACCTTACGAGCCTCAGGTCATTCACACATTTGAAGGCCGGTTCGAGTTCCTCGAACAAATGGAGGAGTCCAACAGCTCCTTCAGTGTCGCTGAGAGTAGTAGGACGACTGTCCATAAAAGTTTTGAAAGTGCAAACGGGTAGCTGAGCTTGTTGACTTGTCGTGTGCGTAAGAGTAATCAAAATTAAGCACAAGGGTTGAGTTACGAGAGTAGGATCTAAAGATCCTGGAGTAAGTGGTAATGGCAGGTTACACCTCCTGCCTGGGCAGCTGCGAGTGCTGCAGTAACTTGTTCAGTGATCGAAGCCGCCAACTGGGCTTGAGTTAGGTTAACGCGTCCACACATGATCTTGACATCAGGGAGAACATGTGGGTGAGAGGTTCGCGAATAGTGCGAAGAGAGTGAGCACATAAGCGTTTTCAAGCAGTAACGAATAGTAGGCAATGTAATCTAAGCATACCACGAGCAAAGTTCTATGTAATTCTAGCATGTAGGAAATAAACATAAACCTTATTACCTAGGATGTTGAGTCTTGCACGTGGAGCGAGGCGTCGTTGTGGATCGTTGAGCACTGTACTGGTTATAGTCTGGTTTTAATAAAAACGTTTTCCCCTTATCAAAACCGAGTTCTCTATAACCAATGGCTCTGATACCAATCTGTCACACCCCCAAAATCCACACGCGGAGTATCACCGCTTGGAGGCGTGACTGACCAGGATCAAGCCACCAATCATATAGAACAATGTATAAAGTAAAAGTAATTGCAATTTAACCAAACCAATCCATATGAAAGGTGTTCCAAAACATAAATATGTTATCACTGTTTAGCGGAAGCGTATAATTAAACCCAACATAATAAAGTATGAAATGTCATAATGTCTAATCAAGTATTCACGATCCTTGTCCACAACGACTGCGCCTCCCGTGCAAGCTCCATAAGTACCTAAGGTCCTGCAAGGCATGTAACAGAGGATCAACAACTAGTTGAGCGAGTTCACAGTAAGTAAATGCGTAATAGTAAATTCGTATATAACATGTGGCTCTACTGGGCCGATAGTACGTTCTATTGGTGGGGGCTTCCCATGTTGTATATCCACTAGACTATTCGTAACCATAAGTATCCTTCCCAATCCGAGGATAGTAGTAAGTATAAGTTTACGTAGGTTTTTACGTAAGTGCCCTTCCCAACCGAGGACAGTACGTAGCGAGTACGTAGGTTTAGCGCTGGCGTCCTTCCCAATCCGAGGACGGTAGTACGTAGGTTTTACGTAGGTTTAGTGCTGGTGTCCTTCCCAATCCGAGGACAGTACGTAGGCTTTACGTAGAGTTTGGCACAGGCATCCTTCCCAATCCGAGGACCGTGGTAAGTAGTCTGGTAGTGATGTAAGTACAAGTAATCATTCAATCCCATTCCCAACCCACCGGGGAATCCCATGCCTTGGTAAGAGTGTGAACTCACCTTGGTTTGCTCGGTATGCACAAACAAGCACGCAAGTAGATCAATCAAATCCTAGATAGTTCACGTATGCGAAATCAGTTTACGTACGAGTACAACATGGTAACACCGAGTCAAAGATCATCTCGTAGCACATAACACGTATTCAAACACATACGAAACATGCAATTCAGTTAACAGCAGTTAATTAGGTCAGTTAAGTTCTAACGGAAACAAACCAAGTTACAACAGGTTCCCCACTCGACGAAACACCATCAGTTTCGTCGAGAGTCCCTTCGGCGAAACAAACCCCAGTTTCGTCGTTTGATTTATTGACGAATCAAATCCTGATTCGTCATATTTCAGATTCGTCATTAAGTTCCGATTCGTCAAATGTCAGTTACGTATCACCTCAGTTACGTCATAATATCACAAAAACCCTAATTCGCCGACATCAACAGCAACCAATCAAGACCATTCTCATAGGGTCATCATCATTAAATAATCTGATACAATTCTATTGGATGCAATGGCATGATTGGACCATCTAAAGGTCTGATTACATGCCCACAAAGTTAATGAAATTGATCCTTTTTAAGTTCGAAGCACACTGATAATCATATGATTACTTGAAAACTATTGGACCTCACCTAACACCACATATAAATCGGTTCAATCACATCTACTAGACATGTTACCCTACCCTACCTATATGCCTAATCAAATCATACTGTTACCCACAACTCATAAATTGATTCATATGTACATCTGACAAGATTCCAACAACTCATGATCATAATTTTTGATCATATAATATTTATATTATGATGCATACATGTTACATAGATTAACCCAACATCACAACAAAGCAATAGATAATTACTAACCGCAAGGATGAATCGGTGGGATGCTGCCTCGAGGGGGGGGGGTGGTCTGCCGTCGCACTAAGAGAGCTCTAGGGTTTCAACTTTTGCCAAAGATATGAAAACAGAAGTCGGTTCACGTTAATATTTGTGATTTAACGTTCTGGGCCCGAACTGGGCTTTTGGCGAAACTGGGCCGGCGAAACTGACTTCTGCTTCGTCGACGTGCTCTTGACGAATCAAGGACCTGTTTCGTCGAGAGGTTGTATGGCGAATTACATTTGATTCGTCGGGTCCTTAATGGGCTTTTAGGTCCGTAATGATTTAATCAGTGAAGTTCACATGCCCCAAACAAACACATAACCATACAAACCCAAAAACACATACTCATGCAAACACAATGCACTTTATCTTATTACAACGGTTTTAGTTATAAGTCAATTAAACAAACAACTAATAATCACATTCAACAGTCAAAGTCAACGTGCATTAAATGCAAAAGTGAAAGTCGGAAACTCGAGTTGTCACATTCAGACAGCTAGAAGCCGTCAAAAGAGTTACGCGGACCCAAAACCCAAACCCTTGGAATTTCAAGTCGGTGATCGAGTATTACTTAAGGTCTCACCTTGGAAAGGTGTGATCAGATTTGGAAAGAAAGGAAAACTTGCACCTAGATACGTTGGACCATTCAAGATCGTCGAAAGAATTGGTAAGGTAGCCTACAGACTTGAGTTACCTCCTGAACTTGGAAATGTTCATCCAACTTTTCACGTGTCCAATCTCAAGAGGTGTTTAGCTGATGAGAACCTCCACATACCGCTTGACGAAATTCGTGTTGGCAAAACACTGAAATTTGTTGAGAAACCTATGGAAATCATGGAACGTGAAGTCAAGTGGCTCAAACGCAAGCGCATTCCTTTGGTCAAAGTTCGCTGGGAAGCTAAACGTGGACCTGAGTTTACTTGGGAACGCGAAGATCAAATGAAGGCAAAATATCCGCATCTTTTTCCACGAGTTTCCTCTAAATAAATTTCGGGACGAAATTTACACAAGTAGGGGAGACTGTAACATCTGTGATTGTAATCATTGTGAACAGTTCTATTATCAATAAAACAATGTTATTTGATCCCAATGTTTGTTTGGTTGTGTTTTACATTTTTCATGTTTTGACTTTTATTCAATTTCAAACTCTATATCGTTTTCTGGAGAGTTATACGCAAACTGGTGCGTAAACGGAATCAGTTTAATGCGACAAATACTCCGGAACATCAACATATACTTAACATACCTTAAATAACCTTTACATAACTTAGAAATAAGTTTTTAAGGCTTTGGTATGGCAAAAACAAGTTAATTCGCTTACAGGGACTAAACTTGACAAACTGCGAAAGTATGCCAATTTGAACAGTAACGAACATTTCGGAACATGACCATAAGTTAAACACACCTTAAATATCCTTTATATAGCTTAGAAATAGGCTTTGAGGGGTTCGGTGTGCTAAAATAAACTTTTGGGTCATTCAGGGACTAAAAGCGTCAAAAAGTGCACAAGTTTGCATTTTCGCGCATAACTTACGTTCTGAATACCTCCGGACATCCAAAAATTTATGTAAGCACTAAAATATTTTATTTTAGTGTTTGGCATAAGAAAAATCCATTCGTCACGCAATTTAGATCGTTTTTTGCGCTTATGCGCATTCCGTCGTAATTAAGCGAACATCGCGTTCGTACGACCAAACGAACTGACATCCGGCATATTTTTGAGCATGTTTCATACCCACAATGTTTAGGAATCCTTTTGGAGCCTTGAAAATGATTTAACAAGCCTTAAACACGTCGGAAATGGCCTTAATACGCAACGGGGACTGAAAGGTGGACATTTGAAATTGTTTGCTGATCAGGGGAACCCTAGCGCGACGCCTAGCCCCCCTAGCGTCACGCTAGGCCCCTTCTGATCAGCAAAGGTCATTTAAACACAAGATTAACATCCCCTAACATCCCCCAAAGGTCAAGTGCCACATGTTAAACTCTTATGGTGGCCAAAATCAGTAACCACAACATTACAACAAGTGTAGGGATGTGATCATTCCCTCTTCTCCAAGAAACGATCCTAACGGTGGACCGAAATCTATAAATTCCCATCACATTTTCACTCATTCCTCACAAGAATCTGATCAATTGTGCTCTAAGTTGAAACCTTTGTTTCATACCTGAGCTATTTTGATCTAGATTAGCATTCGGGGACCCTTTGTAAGTGTTCCTTCGTTCTTTTATTGCTTTTCGAGTCCGAAAGTCAAACTTTGTTTGACTTTCTGCATTGACCAGTTTATGGTCAATGCGAAGTTCGTTTGAACTTCGCAACGTGAGCGTAATCACGATGGTTATAGTCCCTTGTGACTATGCCTAATGATTACCACGTTGTCTAGGGTCGTAAGGGTAAGCGATCTAATAAATCGCTTATACCTTCGAACCCGACCCATTTGGTCGATCATTAGGATCCGACCAAACACATTAGGTGACCATAGTATATAGGGAATAACCTTTCGAGGTTATACCTTATGGTCGCTTCGTTTAAGTAGTTGTATGATAAGTAGTTTATATGCCTTAGGTAAATTACCAAAATACCCCTTTGATGCCAAAATTCATTTTAAACATATGTAACATAACTTTTGACATCTAAACTGATTTGACAATGATATTAGACATGTTAAGGCATATTTTACTTGTCATAGGACTAGTTAGGCGTTCCGAACGCGTTTTACGCGAACGACGCGTTAAAGTAGCATAAGCTACCTAAACGGGTCGTAATGGGTCACAAACACTTAGGTTAAGTTTCGTTTTAGTATGTGGGCTTTGTTAAACCATATGACACGAGTTCCCATACTCGTTTGGTTTACGAACCCTCATTCTATCCGATCTTCCGATTTAGGTCCGGTTTATTAACGTAGTTACCTATATTAGGTGCCGTTTGATTTCCGTGATCTCTAGCATTGCTTGGTGGTTTTCTTAGGACTTCTGAGCAATCTCAAGTGAGTACATAGACCCCTCTTTTACTGTTTTCCAAACTGTTTTGGGGTGAAACACATGTGCCTACTTGTTACTTTCGTGCTTTCCTGTTTTCACATCATATACCTGCTATGTTTGTTAGTACATTATAGTACATGATTTCATTACATTTCATGCTATGTATGCCCATTGTGTACGTATTTAGTACATCGTTTTACATTACATTTCATGCTATGTATGTCCATTGTGTGCATACTTAGTACATTGTTTTACTTTACATTTCTGCTATGTATGTTGACTGATAGCATGCTAGCACATTGATTTACATGACTTTTCTGCTTTGTATGTTAACTTAGCATACTTAGTACATTGATTTCATATAACATGTTCACTTTTGCTATGACATTTGGTTTGCACAAACGAGACTATTATACGTTCATTAACATTAGCTACGCCGCTCGGTAGTAAGTACTGGTACCATAGGACTTGACAAATCCCATTCCTGACATCCCGGGTTTGTTTGGATGTAAGGAATGACTGAATCCGAAAACATTTCTTTTGATAACCTTGACTGAAAGGGTTATCCGACTGTCTCAAGGCTTGAATGTATGCGTTAACTTACCACATAAATGTTTGTATCAATGTAACATGCATTACTTTGCAAAACATAACTTTTTGATATATTCAAAATACTTTGTTTTGTACATTTCTACATTTGGACTATGTGACAATACTTACTTACAATACATAACATTTGATACACATTACTTGACTACTTTTGGACTTATAAACATTTGACATGACTCATACAAGGACTTTTGACTATTGGTTTAAACATAGACTTTATACATTGTTGGTTTGTTTAAGTGACTTAAGTAACGAGATGTGAGTATTATGATACAAGCATGGTGGATACGCCGCTGGTACTTCCTATATATAAGTGCTTGTATTATATTACGTATCATAGCGTTATTTAAATCATTCAATTTGGACTTATACATTTTACACAAGTAACACAATTTTCACAAGACTTTGGTTTACAATCAATTTACTTTATACAACTCATTATACTTGGTTATACATTTAAACCATACATTATTCTCTTATTTATACATATCATCTGATCTTATCATTTTTCAAATGATTTACAAGACAAAGCAAATTACAAGGTTCATGACTAAACATTTTCTCAAACATAAGTCATGAATCCTATTTTCACAAAACCTATGTATCTCACAGGCATTTTTATGCTGACGTACCTATTTTCACATGTGTTTTCAGGAGCTTTTCCATAGGATGATGATCGTGACACTAGGGCGGACCTGTGCCTTAGAGACATAAAATGAAGATAGACTTAGTTTAATTATGTTATAAACTCTTTGATTCCTGTTTAAAACAATGTAACTCTTATGTTGATAAATAAAATACAACTTTGTATGCCATGGTTATGAAACAATGAATTCTGTTACAACACTCCCCGACGTTTTCCGCCACGTTTTGTATGTTATACGTGGTCGGGGTGTGACATTTAGTCTTATGGAGTAATATCCCAGACTCCGTTTCTTAAACTTGTAGGCCCAAAAAGAAATTCATTTCCCCCATGGCACTCATCTCGAATTTCTCCTGCATGACACGCTCGAAGTCCCTACACAAAACATCGTTAGTTGAACTAAAAATAATATCATCTACGTGTACCTGAACCAACAGAAGATCTCCATCCTTTTCTTTGATGAAAAGCGTGCAATCGATAAGACCTCGGGGAAAACCATTCTCTAGAAGATAGTTAGATAAGGTTACATACCAAGCTCTCGGTGCTTGATGTAATCCGTAGAGAGCTTTGTTGAGCAACCAAACCCAATTAGGATGAATAGGATCTTCAAAACCCGGAGGTTGTTCGACATACACCTCTTCTTCAACCACACCATGTAGGAATGCACTTTTCACGTCCATTTGGTAAACGTTGAATCCTTTGAAGGAAGCATTGGCTAGAAAAATCTGAATAGCTTCAAGAAGTGCAACTGGTGCATAAACCTCATTGTAGTCCATCCCTTCGACCTGACGAAACCCTTAAACAACTTATCTCGCCTTGTTTTGAACGACTTCTCCACGGTCATCCTTTTTGCATTTGAAAACCCAATGGGTGCCAATCTTCTTGTAATTCTCAGGTTTTTCAACCAGTTTCCAGACACCTAGCTTATGGAATTATTGCAGTTCCTCCTGCATAGCTTCCACCCAAGAATTATCCTTTATGGCTTCTTTCCAAGATCTTGGTTCTTCTGGTAAGACATAACACACGAAGGACCGATCATTCTGCAAACCCGATTCTCTAATCGCTGCATACAAGCCAGCATTGTTGTTGTTTCTCAACTTATTCCTTGTCTGCACGCCACTTTGAACATTACCAATGATGTTTTGTTGAGGATGGGTATTATGGATTCTTGTTTCTGGATTATCCGGAATCGGCATATTTATACCCAGATTATTGAAGTTGAGATCAATAACCAAATCAATACCTTGAACTGGCGAAGAGGATGATGCAGTAGTTTCAGCTATTTTAGGGCAGTCTAATGGGGGTGTTCCCTCAGAAGTACCATGCACAAATATTGCAGGAACTTCTTGGTCTGCATCGACAAATTCATCATCCTCTGAAGATTCGTTCAGTTCAACAACATCGTGAAAATCCTCATTATCGAGAGCATTATTGTTAACTGAAGATGATTCTTGATTGTTGACAATAATTGGACGAACCAACCATGAATCTGTTGCGTTGTCACTCTCGAATAACATCTATGCCACAACATCCACTACATCGTCTTCAATATTGATCGAATTGAAAAAGTCATCGTACTCAAACATCCATGGTTGACCCGGACATCTGACTGGCAATGTGTGCCTTTGTACTCTGACTTCAGACCATTCCTCGATCCTTTTAGTATCAAGATTCCAAACTCTTAAATTTGGGGTGGCATACCCAAGAAAGTATCCCTCAATTGCTTTTGCTGCAAATTTTCCATTTGGATCGATCATAGTGCAAGGAGCCCCAAACGGTTCAAGAAATTGTAAATCTGGTTTCCGTTTGCGTAGTAGCTCAAAGAAGGTTTTGTTGCGTCTTTTTACTGTAAGGACTCTGTTCATCGTGTAGCATGCAGAGGTCACAGCTTCACTCCAAAAGGGAATGGGCAACTGTGACTGTACCAACATAGTCCTTGCAGTTTCGATCAAAGTGCGGTTCTTACGCTCAGCGACGACATTTTGTTGAGGGTATATCTGGCACTGAATTCATGAAGAATACCTTTGGATCTACAGAACTCCTCCATAGCATGATTCTTAAACTCAGTTCCATTGTCGTTGCGTATGCGTCTCACTTTCAAAGTATACAAATTCTCAATCGTAGTGATCAAGTTTTTGATAATCTCGAAAGTTTCACTCTTGTGTGCCATAAACGCCACCCAAGAAATATTGAATAATCATCTGTCACTATGAGGAAGTACGAGTCATTGCTAATGCTTTTATGCTTGACAGGACCGAACAAATCCATGTGCAAACGTTTAAGCGACACTACCACCATGTTGATCTTCTTTATCGGGTGCGATTTCTTGCTTTGTTTTCCTTTTTGGCATGAAACACATACGTCTTGCAGATGAAAGTTTTTGACGGGAACACCAGTTACTAACTCATTCTTCACCAGATGATTCATTTTCCTTAAGTGAATGTGTCCCATCCGCCTGTGCCAAGAGATTGTTTCCTTTTCTGTGGCTTTAGAAACAAAACAGGTTACCTGAGCAGACGTTGTAATTGCTTGGCTCATATCAAGGACATACAAATCATTAATCCTTGGTGCAGATAAGAGAATCCAGTCTTTGGGAATCTTGAAACCGGGCTTCAGCACATAACATCCATTTGCATCAAAGTGCACATAAAACTTCTTATCACAGATTTGAGAAACATTGAGAAGATTGTGATCAAGTTGTTGCACAAAGTTGATCTTATCAAAACTCATAACCTTGTTGGATACCATTCCTTCACCAGTAATATATCCGCCTTTATCTCCAGCAAAAGCAACATAATCTCCAGCAAAAGCAACATTGCTCCTCCTGGAACACCCTGCACATGTACTCAAATGATCAGTTGGAGATGGGGACCCAAGCCTTCGTGGACTTGGGTCTTCCATATTCATCGACAAAAGTAATTTCAACTTCGCGATGATTTGGAAATGGTGATGCTCCCCCTGAATTTGTGACCAATTTAGGTTTCCATATCTGTTGAGTTTTACCAGCTTAATTGTTTGAAATTTAACTTCGTGATTTTTAGAAGTTTTTGAAATTTCTGGTTTGACTGAAACAGGTTGTTTTGGAACCACATCGGTTTTAAGATCCTTTTAATTTACCTTGATTTGCTTGCGTTTCTGTTTCTTCTCCCTTTCTTTCACAAGACAGGGATCTTGTTTTGGAGAAACAGATCGCTTTTGGTAACTTTGTTCATGGGAAACATCAGCTTTAGCCTTTAAATTATGAAGATATGTATAATTTCGAATGATATGTCAAATTCACCACACTCGAAACATGATCTTAGTTCAACAAACCCTGAAGTATCATGTTGACGTCTCGTTGATGAACTTTGTGATTTCGAAGTACTTGGTCCTAAATTGTTTTGACCATCTCTTTTCAAAATTTTAACTTGCTTAACATAATCTATGTTAGATTTTTTTTTCAAATGTTTCAAGTCTACCGATTCCCTTCGACTTCACAAAGTTCATCTTTTTGTTCTTTCCTTGGTTTTGTTCCTTTCGACCTTCAGTCGTTGATTTACCTTTTGGTTTAGTGTGGTTTTGATGATTTTTCTTAGTTGGTAATTTCTGATTGCCATATTGTTTTCGAACTTCAGCTTTTGGAATCGGAGGACATTGTGTTACCACAACTCGTGAACTCGACTCTCCCAAAAACTTACTTGTCGAATCCTCAAAAACTTTACTAATTAAAGATTGATTTACATTCTTATTCGGAAAATCTTTGTTTGAATAAACTTTATCATCACCAACCAAAGTATACAGCAAATTCACACTCTCAGACTCTTGTGTAGAAGTGGACTTAGCCAGAACACTCTTAGCAGGTTTTGCGGGAGGATCACATAGAATATGATTCTCGAGAGGTATGTCCTCTTCTTTGATTACCGCACCAGACTGTGCTGAGTTAGTATCATCGGATTCATCATCTGAAGAATCAGCATCCTCAACAATGACTGGAGGATCCTGATTTTGTTCAGCTTTTGACACTTTTGCATCTGCTGACTCATCCGAATATGAGGATACTTCCTTTTTGTAACCAACTCCAGTAGCGAATTCCTCAACGTCTAATGGAACCAATGGCTCAAAGTGAGCTTTATCCTCCTCATCAGGCATTGCAATATAATTGTGTCTAACAGGTAGAGGACACTTCTTATATCCAATGCACGTGACATAATTCTTCTTTCTCTGTATGTTAGTGATGTGATCCAGCACATACCTAGAGTTTGAGTAACTATCTAACCTAAGCTGGATCGCCTCATTTTCACACTTAACACAGACCAATTCTTTTTGTGTTTCCTCGAGCTTATTGATATAATTGTTTATTGCAGTTTGTTTTCTTGAAAATGTTTCTTTAGCTCGAAATTATCTTCTCTTAATGTGTAAATTACCTTTTTAAACTCCTTTTCATGATTTTTGTGAAACATATTGGCCTCTGTGCATTTTGAAAGATCCATGATCAAATTTTGATTATGGATAAATGTCACGTCATATTTGCTTTGCAAATCATGATATTTGCTTTGCAAATCATCATATTTGCTTTGCAAATCAGACAATTTAGCACCTAAATCAACACAACTATCACATTTATCGGATTTAGGTTCATCGACACATACCTGACTTAACAAACCGCCAACATTAGCCATAAAGGCTGAATGATGAGAAGAAGAAGAATAAGCAGTTTGATCCACCAAAATTGATCTTCTGTCATTCCCTACTTTAGCTTCTCCCAAAAACATCTCAACATCTGCATCAATGGTCTCATGTGACATTTCATCCATACCGTCTTCACCTGAAGTTGAGGTTTCCTCATCTGCTTCCACTATAGCCAGAACTGTCTTCATCTTCTGAAGATTCTCCACCACAAGCTTGTTTTAGATCATTGACAACCTCAACAAAACAAGCTGTTCCACCCTGATCACCGCTACCCAGTTGAATCGACCAGTCACAACCTTCATCTACTTGTACCACAAGAGCTAGGTTATTGTTTGAGGATCCTGCTTGATCCGAATTGTTTGCAGGAATCAAGGCACGCTCATTATTCCTGGTCTAATTCTGATTCAGTTGATTGCCTTGATTTCTGAACGGATTCTGGTTCCCATGCCGAGTTGGCTTCGTGCATTCCCGTTTGAAATGACCTCATTCACCACAGTTGAAACACTTCACTGCTTGCTTATCGAACCTATACTTGGTGTCTTTCTTGCTTTCCAAGCTGGTTCTACCAGTTCTTTCCATGAATTCTTTTGCTCGCCTCACTGCACTTGTTGGTGCACTGATGTCTGTTAACTTCGTCTTTAATGAGTCTTGTATTGTATCTAGTAGATCAGGGCACGAATATCGAGAAAACAGTATTAGGGTAATTCCGCTTGAATGATGCTACATGTGATTTCAAACGAAATTAAAGATTCACACGGAATTACTAATTCCGCACGGAATTAAGTAATTTCGCATGAACCTCATAATCTCGTTTGAGACTGTTTCAGACGGAATTATGTTGCCTATAAATACTGGTTGTGTCGTGTCATTTAACACGGAATTATATGTTGTGTTTGAGAGCCGAGGTGCTGCCGAATTGTAATCAGATCTGTAAAAGCTCAGGAAATCAGTAATAGGTAAAGATTAGAAAGTATCAAGCTGTGTTGACATCATTTACATTGATTCCGCCATTGTTTTTGATGATGAACTACTCAGATTGACTCGTTAGGGTCACACGACGATCCAACAAGTGGTATCAGAGCTCAGGACGAGGAGTTCATACCAAATCAGCTTGTTTTCACCGGATTCTTTCACTTCTACACCTTCTTTTCTGATTTGAACAAGATTGAACGGACAAAATGACCTGATTTTCACATATATCAAGCGAAACATAGTTTTATCTAATCCTTGAAAGAATTGGACTAAAATTCGACTTAAAACAGATAAAACTTTTAATTCCGCTTGAAAAACTGATCGCACATAATGACGTCATCATAGTTCCGTTTGAACCAGATCCTAATTCCGCACGAAATTTGACATATTGTTCTTAATTTCGCTTGAAAGTACAAACGGGATTACTAATTCCGCTTCAGAGTACCTAATTCCGTTTCTGTTGGTTTAATTTCGTTTGAGATTAGGCTAATTCCGCACGGAATTAGATATTGTGTGGTAATTTCGTTTGAAAATCTTAATCCCGTTTGAGTGGGTAATTTCGTATGAGTAATTTCCCCTAACCTCATTTGGAACGGAATTATATGTGTGTGTTTGAGAGCCGAGGTGCTGCCAAATTGTAATCAGATTTGTAAAAGCTCAGGAAATCAGTAATAGATAAAGATTAGAAAATATCAAGCTGTGTTGACATCATTTACATTGATTCCGCCTTTGTTTTTGATGATGAACTACTCATAATTCACCGCTGAAAACTTGGGGAAGATGGCTGACAAAGTGCTTGCTGCAAAGGAACTTGAGGTAGACTATAAGTCTGAAACTGAGTCTAAAAGCAAGGTCAGTCCAAACATTTCAACAAGAGAGTCAGGTAAGAAAGTCAAAGGTGATAGTGACTGCAAAAGTTGCATGAAAAACTGCAAGTTTTGTAGTACACTCACTTACCTTAGTGATACAAAGGTTGAAGAACTGACAACAAGAGTCAGAAAGGTTGAAGATCAGATTCTAGACCATGATAAAATGTTAAAAGCTTCAAATGATCGAGCTAAAAATTTAACTGAGAAAATTGAAAATGATAAAATTGAAGTAGAAAGAATTAGGAAAGAGAATGAAAAGCTAATTCACGAAAATCGTCAACTCTCAGAAAAATTTGACAAACTAAAACGAACGGTAAAAGATTCTGATGAAAGAAATGGTAAAACCAATAAAGAAAATGAGCATTTAACTGTAGTTCTTAGATACAAAGAAGAGCAACCCAACAACTGGATGAGATTGCTAAATTGAAGCTTCAGTTTGAAGAAGCTAAGATTCAGAATGAGCGTATCAATATGAAATTAACCAGTTACAACTCCGCAAGATTTGTTTTACAACACATTGTTCCTAAACCCATCGGGAAAAACAAAGCAGGCGAAGATGTTTACTCGGATGGAACTGGGGTTGGGTATCATCAGGTTCCACCGCCAGTGTTAAACAATTTTTCAAAGAAAACATATGGGTTGGTTAATGATGAAGATGAAACAAACGAAATAAAACTTCCAGAGTCAATTGATGTTACATTTTCTTCATCTGATGATAGTGTTCAAAATGAGATTGTGAAAGGCATGGCTGAAAGTGTTTTGAAGTCTGATAGTGATTCAGTTGAGGATGCAGAGTGTTTTCTGAACAATTACATTCCGAAACCAAAATCCAAAAACAACTTAAATGAAGAACCTACTATTGTCATGTACAAGATGTCGGGATCGGATAAGTTGTATTCGGATTCTGAGTTTCCTATGGAAAATGTTAATGTTGCTAAATTGACAAATGTGTTCAAATTGGTTGAAATTGATCTGTCTGAGATTGAAGGTCTAAAACAGACGAAGAGGAAAATGAATTTTGAAAAAGATAAAGCTTACTACAAGAAACCTGTTGTTCCACCGCGTTTTTATAACAACAATCGAAACAGATGGTCGGGTGGTTATCAGGGTGGTAAGAATTATCAGAAAAAGAATGTTCAAAACAAGCAGTTTGCTGAGAAAAAGGTGTTTGTGAACAGTTCAAGTTCACTTTCTGATGAAGAATCTGAGATTTTTTCAAAATCAAACAAAGAGTTCTTTGAGAAGAAAGCATCGCAGCCTCAGTCTGAAGGCACAAGTCGGGTAGTTGACACCCGAACATGCTTCAAATGCAATCAAGTTGGACATATTGCACGAAAGTGTACCAACTTGAAGCCTAAGACTGAAGTTGTTGAAAGACAGAAGAAGAAAGTTGATCCAAAAGGAAAAGCTCCGATGGTTGTTGAGCAAAAGGTTTTGAAAAATGTAAACATCAAAATCAAAACTGAACCCGTAAAAAATGTGGTAACTAAAACTGACAAATTTTACAAACGGGTTGTGTCATCTCAACAAACATGGAAGCCAAAAGTTGTTGAAAAGAAAACAAGTTCTCCAAAACTAAAGGTTTCAGAGTCGGAAAAACAATCGTCTTCTACCACACCGGTAAAGATGAATGTTCCTTTGGACTATTATGAGAAACTTGAATCACAAGAGGCTACTACTTCTGAAAAGAAAAATGTATCAAAGCCAGACCATTCATCTGGTCAACCTTCTCAAAATGACTTCTTTTTATACAAAAATGTTGAGATTGGGTCTGAGGAGAGCTTAAAGATGAACGACAAGAATTTTCCGCCACTTTACATTGCAAAAACTCACCTTAATGTCAAGTTACCTGAGTCCAAAAAGGCTTGGGTGGCATCAACATCTCACTAAGTGTTTTTGAAATGTGCAGGAGCTTCCAAGATCCGTTTCACGTTGGATTATGGATAGTGGAGCTTCTCGGCACATGACGGGGAAGAAGACCTTACTATACAATGTTCGTGGATTTAATGGAGGGTACGTGGGATTTGCAGGAAATCAAGGTGGTCGAATAGTCGGTGAAGGAACTTTATCCAATGGAATTGTCACGTTTGAAAGAGTAAACTACATCGCCGAGCTTGAGAACAATCTTCTGAGCATCTATCAGATTTGTGATCGTATGTATACAACGCACTTTACAGACAAAGAATGTTTGATCTTGAAACCAGGATTTGTTGTTCCCGAAGAGTGGGTTATCATGAGAACGCCTATAGTGAATGATCTGTACGTGTTGGACATGAGTGTAGCAACTACAACCACGGGTCAGGCTCACTGTTTTGTGTCAAGAGCAACGGAAAAAGAGTCAAAGTTATGGCATCGAAAGATGGGCCATATTCACTTACGAAAAATGAATCACCTGGTGCATAACGACTTAGTAACTGGTGTTCATGTGAAAGGATCTCATCTGGAAGGGGAGTGTATTAGCTGCATCAAAGGCAAGCAAAAGAAAAAATCACATCCTCAAAAGAAAGTCAATTCAGTCTCACGACCGTTAGAGAGACTTCATATGGATCTTTTTGGTCCAGTCAATGTCAAAAGCATAACTGGAGATCTCTACTGTCTCGTAGTAACTGATGATTATTCCAGATTTTCGTGGGTATCATTCTTGAAGACAAAAGATGAGACGTTTGAAAGTTTGATGGCGTTGTTCAGGAAAATTGAAAACTTTTACCAAACTCGAATCAGAAGAATCAGGAGTGACAACGGTACAGAGTTCAAGAATAACAAGATGGAAGAGTATTGTGATGAGAGAGGTATATTGCAAGAATTTAGTGCTCCTTATACTCCGCAACAGAATGGGGTAGCTGAAAGAAAGAACATGACGCTAATTGAAACGGCCAGGACGATGCTTGCTGATTCGAAATTACCAGTAAATTTTTGGGCAGAAACAGTGTCAACCGCTTGCTATACACTCAACCGGGTTCTCACTGTAAAGAAATTCAACAAGACATGTTTCGAGCTGATCAATAACCGCAAACCGAATCTAAAGCATTTAGAACCGTTTGGGTCACCCTGCACTGTTCTAGAGCCTTTTGGAAAATTTGGTGCAAAGAGCATTGAAGGAATTTTCGTGGGTTACTCAAGTCCATTTAAACGAGTCTTTGTTCCGAGCCTGAAGCGGATTATTGAAGCACAAAATGTTGAATGCCAAGGTTACACCATGCCACCGCAGAACCCAGGCGACTCATGGCGTTTTAATTACGATACTCTGTGGGATTCGTTTGACATGGAAGAAGAAGAACCAGAGTTCTTTGATGAGTTGGATATTCTAAGAGAGTATGAATCATCACAAGAAAGGTTTCCAGCTGAGTATACTACAAGTCGATGGCAAACTTCAAATGATGATGAAGCCGGTCCTAGTAATGCTGGAGAACATGATGATGTTCAACAATCTTTGGAACAAGAACAAGCTCCTGACAATCAGACGGAAGTCAATGATAATCAAGAATCTGAGAACAGACCAGTATTTGATCATGGTGATTCAGATTCTGAGGGGGAGCAGATCCAGATTTCAAGTCAAACAGTTCCAGTCAGTGAACAAGGTGCAAATCAGAATGTTACAAATTTGGAAGGTGAAGTAGATGTTCCAGGCGAGGTGATGCCGAGAACTCTTTCATACCATCCAAAGGAGTTGATCATTGGAGAATTACAATCAGGCGTTCGCACTAGACGTCAAATTGACCAAGGACTTACTTGTTTTTATTTTACAGTAGCTCCTTTACAAACTGAGTTTTCACTTAGTTGTTTTATTTCACAGATCGAACTGCGAACATACAAAGAGGCGCTAACTGAAGATTCTTGGGTCAATGCTATGCAAGAAGAGTTGAGTCAGTTTGAGAAGTTAGGAGTGTGGAAGTTAGTAGACTTGCCGGATGGTCAAAGGAAGATAAACACCAAGTGGGTGTTCAAGTGCAAGAGAGATGATCGAGGGGTTATTATTCGTAACAAAGCTCGACTCGTAGTCCAGGGTTTCAGTCAGCAAGAGGGGATAGATTTCACTGAAGTATATGCTCCGGTTGCTCGACTTGAAGCGATCAGAATCTTCCTAGCATTTGCATCTTGGAAAAAATTTAAAGTTTATCAGCTAGATGTTAAATCGGCGTTTCTCTATGGGAAGGTAAAAGAGGAGGTATATGTTGGACAGCCACCGGGCTTCACCGACCCAATCCACAAAGACTAGGTTTATTTGCTGGATAAAGCGCTGTATGGTTTACACCAGGCCCCGAGAGCTTGGTACGAGACTTTGTCTCAACACCTGCTAGCCAACAGCTTCATCCGAGGAAAAGTGGATGCCACTCTCTTCACCAAAGAGGTCGACGGACATCTTCTGATAGTTCAGATATACGTGGACGACATCATATTTTGGTCTACAAATGAGAATTTGTGTAAAGATTTCGAACGAGTTATGAAGCAAAAATTTGAAATGTCATCAATGGGTGAGATGAAATTCTTCTTGGGACTTCAGGTTGATTAACTGCCCAAAGGAATTTTTATACATCAAACGAAGTACGTTCATGATATCTTGGAGAAATTTGGGATGTCAGGATCTACTCCAGCTTCCACCCCATTAGCAACGAATCATGGGATAAACCCTGATCTCACCGGAGAGAAGGTAGATGAAACGCTGTATCGTTCCATGAATGGATCGCTGATGTACTTGACAGCTTCAAGACCCGATATTATGTATCCAACCTGCCTCGCAGCAAGATTTCAATCTAACCCGAGAGCTTCGCACATGGTAATTGTTAAAAGGATATTACGCTACCTTAAAGGAACTCCATCGTTGGGGTTGTGGTATCCAAAAGAAGGCGAATTCACGCTCGAAGGGTATTCCGATTCCGATTTCGGATGCTGCAAAGTTAACGCTAAATCAACAAAAGCGGGGTGCCAGTTTTTCGGATCACGATTGGTCACCTGGCAATGCAAAAAGAAGACCTCTGTAGCTTTGTCCACATGTGAATCCGAGTATGTATCTGCTAGCAGTTGCTGCTCTTAGATCTTGTGGATCCAGCAACAGATGCGCGACTACGGTTTGCAATTTCTTAACACCCCTATCTTTGTTGATAATGAGGCAGCGATAAATATTACTAAAAATCCTGTTCATCATGCTAAAACGAAACACATTGAATTTCGTCATCACTTCATCCTAGACTATTTCGAGAAGAAGTTGATACGAATTGAGAAAATCCACACTAACGAACAAAAACCTGATTTACATACCAAAGCGTTTGATAAAACTCGTTTTCAATACTTGCTAAAATTGAACGGTATGAAGCTTTTATCGGTGTTGGAGGAGATTCTTGGCATTGATGAAGGAGACATTGTAGATGATGTTGAAAAGCAATCTGCAATGGTTTGTCGATTTTTTACTTGTTTTTGGTATTTAGGGGGAGTAGGGTAATATTTTCAGAAAATACAAAAACAGTAAAAAATTCAAAAATCCAAAAACATGAGATATTTTTAAAATAAAAAAACAATAGAAAACCAGAAAAGAGCTTGTGTAAAAAGGGAAAATGATAGTACATTGGCTTGACAGTTACGGTATGCTAAAGACATGTAAAGTTTAAAAAGTCTTAAACAGTCTCGCTGATGATGTGCCGATAGGTTTTACACATTTAGTTGGTTTGTTCGGGATATAAACCTAAATCTTTACTTACTTATTTCGTGGGGAACACTACTTGGATATATAGGTAACCCCTGAAATCTTGTTTGAAAGATCCCTCTTTCTGAGATACTAGGTCTTTATACTCAGTGATATCTGGGGTATTATCCCGGGACTTCTGATTTTGCGGAAGCAATGGCCTAGTCCTCGTATAATACTTTATTGCTTGCTTGAAACATAGCACCGCCCTCATCTAAAAATGATAAAACATTAAAAAAATGCTAATCATGGCTGTTGTAAAAAAGATCCTCTAAAGGGGACCCACTAAAGTCGAACCGTCATCTCTCTGCTGAACGGAAGTTCTGACCTGAGCTCTCACGGTCTCGCAATTTAACCCCTTACAGACATCATCTGTGGTATACTCACCTGTAAGACTGAATATTGGGATTTGGATTTGGATTTGGATACGGGAGTATATTCAAGAGGTGGGACACATGAATGAGTTTAAGTCCTTAATTCACCTAAATCGTATCCTGGACATATTGAAATTTGTGTGAGAATTTAAGTGGATCAGTATATCGACAATCTAAGTGAATTGTTTAATTCTGAGTATGTAATTAAAGCTTAACGGCACTTGTGACTTGTCGAATAGCTGATATGATTCCCTAACACGCTCACCAAAAATATGTTTGTAAATAGTTAACTTTTACTGCATTTTATTTCTGTATCTCATTTCTAGCATAGAAACTTTTTTAAAAGTCCAAAAAGATTTTACACTTCTGCTTTATTTTTGACAAACCAAAGTGGAAAGCTGATCTTCAGATTCGAACCTGAATACTTAAGTGGATTTCTAATTCTGACAAAAACAACAAATGATATTGAATGGTAAGTTTGGATTGAAACTGTTATTGTCATATATCTTATATTTAGGTAGAGATTGTGCAGGTAACAGATATGAGTTCATGAAAGCAGCTAAGCAAAATCCCAGCCTACTGATAGGGGGAGTCTGAAGACTTAAAAGTCAGATGCAGTTCCTGAATCTACATTCAAGGGGGAGTTTGAAGGTTGTTAAAGATTCAGATTATGTAATTCATGCTAGCTGTTGATTGAAGATAGAAGATTGGAGGGAGCTTTACAATGTCAAAACAATTTGGAGCAAGAGAACGATCAATCAAGACTAAAGACTGAAGACAGGATGCTAAAGACTTCGTCAACATCCAAGGGGGAGTTTGTTGGTGCACTGATGTCTGTTAACTTCGTCTTTAATGAGTCTTGTATTGTATCTAGTAGATCAGGGCACGAATATCGAGAAAACAGTATTAGGGTAATTCCGCTTGAATGATGCTACATGTGATTTCAAACGAAATTAAAGATTCACATGGAATTACTAATTCCGCACGGAATTAAGTAATTCCGCATGAACCTCATAATCTCGTTTGAGACTGTTTCACACGGAATTATGTTGCCTATAAATACTGGTTGTGTTGTGTCATTTGGCACGGAATTATATGTGTGTATTTGAGAGCCGAGGTGCTGCCGAATTGTAATCAGATCTGTAAAAGCTCAGGAAATCCGTAATAGATAAAGATTAGAAAGTATCAAGCTGTGTTGACATCATTTACATTGATTCCGCCTTTGTTTTTGATGATGAACTACTCAGATTGACTCGTTAGGGTCA
>JARYGA010029667.1:0-35390 GCA_030545235.1 Helianthus tuberosus
TCTCACCTTGTTCATCTTTAATTACCTGAATGCCCGACTTTTTAGGCACTACCTGAGTCGGACTTACCCACCCACTGTCCGAAATGGGATAAATGATCCCCGCATCCAACCACTTGATAACTTCTTTCTTTACCACCTCTCTCAGATTCGAGTTCAACCTTCTTTGTGTTTCACGGGTCGGCTTTGCATCCTCACCTGTAATGATTTTGTGCATAACAATGGATGGACTAATACCTTTTAAGTCGGCTATTGTCCACCCGATTGCCGCCTTGTGAGCCTTCAACACCCGTATCAACTCCTCCTCTTGAGCTACCTCCAAATTGGAAGCAATGATCACCGGTAAAGTGTCATTCTCCCCCAAAAATACATATTTTAGGTGCTTTGGTAGCTCTTTCAATTCCACACTTGGTGGACATTCCAAGGAAGGCTTTGTACCCGAATCAATTTCCACCGGTAGAGTATCCGTTTGGTGGGTCCATGGCGGTCTTCCTTCCTTTACCGCAAGAGCCTCTTGCTCTTTCTCTTCCTTTTCCAAATCACATGCGTGCACCTGCAAAGACACATCACAAACACAAGACCCCAAAATCTCTTCCTCGAACTCCTTTGGGTCGTACCCATCTATGAAATCTGCTACAAAACACTCATCACCATAAATGTTAGTACCATTAGTAAAAACATTTAATCTCATCTTTCTATTACCGAATGTCATGTCGACCGTACCATATCGACAATCAATAACGGCATGTGCGGTGTTTAAAAATGGCCGACCCAAAATAACATTTTGTTGTTGAATTGGGTCCGCGGATGAGTAGTCTAGCACAAGAAAGTCCACGGTATAATAAAACTCATCAACTTTAACTATCACATCCCGTACAATACCCCGAGGGAGTTTATGAGACAAATCGGCTAATACCACCGTTGTCTCAACCCGTTTCAATGGACCAAAATCATATTGGTCGTATAACCCCCCCGGTAAGATACTTACTCCGGCTCCAAGATCCAATAACGCCCTTGCGGTTTGAAAATTTCCTACTTGAATATTTATAAGAGGCGTTCCCGGATCTTGTAGCTTAGGAGGAAGATCTCCTTTCAAAACCGCACTTACCCGCTCCGTCAAGTCAACCAATTTAGGCACTTTTTGTTGCCTCTTTTGGGTACACAATTCTTTTAAAAACTTGGCGTAAGCGGGTACCTGTTTGATTGCTTCAAGTAAAGGAAGATTAATTTTTACTTGTTTAAAAACCTCCCACATTTCCTCTTTTTGAGGCCCCCGTTTCGAAATGAAATTTTTCTTACCCGGATCTAATAAAGCCGAGGGAAATGGTACTTGACTAGATCCCTCATCCTCATTTTTCTTTTCATTTTCTTTATTAATTTCGGGTTTTTCAAAATTGGGTTTTTTAGAAGAATTAGTAGGTGGTTCATTTTCTTCCTCACTATCTTGACCCGTTATATCTTCAACCACCCCATCAACCAAATCCGGTGAAGGATTGGTTTTATATTCTTTCCCACTTCTCAAAACACTTACATGGTGAATGTTAACATTATTACCTCTTGAAGTACCATGAGATGGGTTTACCTTAGTGTCGCTTGGTAATTGACCTTTATTCTTCTTCATTTCTGACACTTCGGTTGCAAGTTGACCCATTTGGGTGGTCAAAGTTTGAATTGCCTTATCTCGGGCCTCATCCTTTTGTATGCGAGCATCATCCATTTGGTTCCTCTTTTGCATTTCCGCTTGCATGCTCTTCAACATATCCATCATCTCATTTCCACCTGAAGACCCCCCTTGTTCTTGACCCGTTTGGTATTGCCTTTGGTACCCTTGGTTGTTCCCACTTCTATATCCACCTTGATTGTTATAAGGTTGGCGCGAACCATAATTACCTTGGTTACCTTGGAAATTCGGGTTTGCTTGATTTGAAGGGTTCCCATAGCGAAAGTTTGGGTGGTTCCTCAACCCGGGGTGGTAAGTGTTAGAATTCATGTTGTTGTAATTTCTACCACCCCCTCCTTGTCCTTGAACCGCATGAACTTCTTCATATTGCCCTTCCACCATTCCTTGGCAATTTTCAGCCGCATGACCTATTTCATTACACAAAGCACAAACATCATAAATTTGGTTAGTGGTTTGCACATTACCATCATCTATTGCGTGCACTTGAGGTCGGGCAATGGCCGGTCGTGCTCTCCTCGATGCTTGAGCTTTTCTTTTTGATGTAGTGGCCATGTTCTCCAAAAACTCCCAATCGTCATTCTCATAATTTGTACCAAAAGTCCCACCGGTAATAGACATTAAATCACGAGCATCTTCGGCACTCAACCCCTCGTGGAAGGCATTCATTAATTCCCACAATTCAATTCCATGGTGAGGGCAATTTTTTATCATCATATTGAAACGCTCAAAAGCCTCATGAAACATTTCACCATGTTGTTGTTGAAAGCTCCTTAACCCCTTTCTAGCATCATTAGTCTTTTGGGCGGTGTAAAATTCGTCTAGGAAAATTTGTTGCATTTCCGCCCAAGTATAAATAGATGCCGAAGGCAAAGTGTAGAACCACTTCTTTGCCTTATCCTCCAAAGAAAATTGAAAGAGTACCAACTTGATATCATCGGCCGAAAAACCTTGACTCCCAAGAGTATTGCAAATTGAGTCATAGGCTTCCAAATGGAAGTAGGGTTCCTCCGTTGCTAGACCCTTATATTTCGGCAAACTTTGCAAAGAATTTGTTCTCACTTCAAAAGTTCTTCCTTGGTTATTGTGAGGAATAACCACCGGTGAAGGGTTGTGAGTAATTACCGGCCTAAAATGCGCTTCAATTCCCCTCGCATGTTCCCTAAGATGCCTTCTTGGTACACCCAATCGACCCCTTGGACGAATAGGACCCATTGGTCTTGGTATATGCCCTTGTGGTGCGAATGGTTGTTGAACTTGTGGTTGAGGCATCGGTGGGTGTTGAATTGGCCTTTGAAATTGTGGTTGAACATTTTGTGGCCGAACTTGTTGCAATGGTATAGGACGTTGCATTGGTGGCCCTTGTGGCCTTGGTCTAATTTGTTGTGGTATGAGTTGTTGTTGTTGTGGCTTTCCACCAACATTTGACATTCCTTGAGATTGACCTTGCACATAAGCAAACTCCCCTTGATCACCATCACCCTCATAAGCATAAGCATACCCATCTTCATCATAACCCTCAAAATCCTCATATCCTTCTTCATATCCATCTCCCCCTATACCCGAAGTTTGCCCAAATGGAATGGTCGAGTATTGAAAACCCGACTGGTTTGATGGTCTAAATGTAGAGGTAGTATGGACAACAGTTGAACCTTGTGGTGTTGTATAGGTTGAAGATGATTGCCCTGAAACTGGGAAGAAATGAGTGAGTGGTGGAATCATAGTTGAAGGGCTAAAGGAAAGACTGGGTTCAACTTGAGTAGTAATCGGCTGTGTGGTGTTGGTTGGTGTAGTATCATGAAGTGGAGTAGGCATTGTAGTGATGTTTGGAATAGTGGTGTTTGGTGAAGGTTGAGTAGATGATGGTATGAATGGTGGTATGAGTTCACCCGTAGTGGGTGGTTGTTGTGGTGGATCCATGTATCGAATTGGTGTGATTGGTGTAGTTGGTGTTGTTGGTGAACCACTGATTCTGTTCTCTCTTAGCAAAATTATGTTTCCTCTTAACGTTCGCTCAATTTCCGGATCAAATGCCAAAGGTGATAGCTTGTGAGAGCTCCTAGTACGCATGCACCTGTCAATACCTGCACACTAACACACCCAGCGTAAACCAGAAAAATAACAAACTAAAAAGGATAAAAAATAACACACGTTGCGCACTACTCCCCGGCAACGGCGCCAAAATTTGACGTGATGTCATGGTCACAATCAAATTTAATCCAATTACTACTAAATAGATAACGGTAAGTGGGTATCGAACACAGGGAGTTTGTGGAATGTGTGTTATTTGAAGATTTATCTAAGTTACCTAAAATTAAACTGATTGCAAGAAAAGTAAAATTCAAGAGTTGGTTTGATTGGATTGGTTTTAAAAACTAAGAATACTAATTAATTTGCGAAATGAAAGTTGAGTTTGTAAACAATTTGGAGACGAATGACCATCCTAAGTTTACGGTTTGCTTCAACAATTGTGCTATCATCCACTAGAAAGAACTACATAGACATAGTTCGTGTGTAATTACTTATTGTGATAAATGGGAACGAAGTACTCAGATTCCTAGAACGTGAGGTTGTTACCCGATGACCAATCAACCCTTACCCAATCCTAATTTTATCCATGATATCTCGATTGCCAACGGCACCAAGAACGTATGCTTTCAAACTAGAATATCATAAGAATCAACAATTTACAAATAAGCAATCACACACCATGATAAACAAGACATAGATAGAGTTTACCATTCTAGAAATATGGAATCAAAACACAATTGTTTCATACAAACCTTCAACCTAGGATGACCATAAAGAACCTAGCCACTCATGGCTTGGACAAACATTATAGCAAAATAGAAGGAAATTATTGTTCACAAGAATCACCAACAAAACTCAATAAAAGATAGATGATAAGATAATGTTTTCTTCACTCCAAGTCCCCAAATTATAGTCCCCACTCGTTCCTAGCAGGTTGTAACCGAAGAAGACATGATTAGACACCTTAATTTCCCATAAAAAAGGCCTTTAAATGCAGATGTTACGAGTTGAGCTCAGTCGGCGCCGTAAGCTACGCCAGCCGCCGTAGCTTACGGCGGTCAACATACTCCAGGAAGTCAACACAGCGCCGAAAGCTACGCCAGGTGCCGTAGCTTACGGCGATCATCATTCCTTTACGGTCCTTAGCTCCTGTTTTACGGCATGCATTTTTGGACAAATGTGGGAGCCGTAACCTACGGCAGGTAGCCGTAGGTTACGGTGCTGAGTATGGTGATTTTTCTTGTTTCTTTCATTACAAGTAGAATTAATAATTCTTGTTTCCACCATCATCTAGCATCCATCCAAGCTCCATAATATCCATCTTTTATGCACTTTAACACCTGCATCATCACAAATATAGTGGTTACCAAGCTCAAGCAATTAACCGAAATAAGTATAGAATGTGCGTTGTATTAAACCTTTTAAGGATTGTAAAGAAATAAGTATCAGAATCCTGGGAACGGTGTAATAGCAACGGTTGAGAGCGCAAAAGGAACCTTGATGTATGTGGCGAATCAAAGTATGCTGGCAATAGACAGGGTGGAGGACGTGGTGTCTTACATAAACTTTTCTGACAAAATGCTGTCTTGTGAAGTAGACACTTAAATCATGTTTTCGGTTATGTAATGTTTTGCATTTGAAGTTACCAATTGTGGTGTCAGCTCAATCCCCAACATTCTGCGACTTATATCCTCAAACTGCAACTGATGGGACAGGTGTACTCATCCCGTGTGTAGCCTTCATAAAGCGTGGGATGGTAAGGGTCTAAAATTTAGCATAGTGCATTATAGGAACCATCGAAACGGTTTGTCCAGCAATGTAGAGATGAATGCATCAGACGGTGTGGCCTGTGAGGTCGTAGAAAATGTTGCGATGGCAAAAGGAATCGTCACGCGGGTGCTGACCTGGTGTACCTTCCTGGGGGGCGGGTATGTTTTAAAAGGAAGCGACAGGCTCGTTGGCGCAATGGACGTCGGTCTTCATAAGGGGAGAGGAGCTACATTAGTGGTTGCGGGTGCAAAAACAAACGTCTCAACGAATGAGGAGATTGCCAGATCCAGGTAGATATAAGGGGTGCAGTGTCGGGCGGACCTAAAAGAAACAGGATCATGATCACGTAAAGGTGTAGGTTTAGCAGGTGCAACATCGAACTGACCCAAAAGGTGTAGAAGCTAGCTCAAGAGCAGGTTCTTGGGTGTCTAACGGTGTGGTGCCTCGAGCAGGTGATAGAGCAGCAGCCATGACATCGTCGTCTTGTGTCAGTAGTAGAATGTTGTAATCCAGCTGTTTGTAAGGTTGTAGGTATCACAGACTCAAAGGAGCCTGATATCGAGTGTATACTAGACTCAGAGGGTAGTTTGATAACAGGGATCTCAAAATCTGCAATTAGTAACAATGTTTTCATTTAATTTTCCATCATCATGGGTGTCAGCAGGAGGACCATCAGTAATCATGTCTACGTCATCATCAATCATTCGTCGAGTAGCCAACCTTCGGAAGGAATGTCCACAGGAGGCGCATTGTCGAGGATTGGAGCCATGGTGTGCTTACCTACGGGATGGCCAGTAACGAAGGGGTCATGGACTGAAATAAGAGTGACAGAAGGATTCTTGTCGGAGAAACCACCCGCAATGGTAAAGTATCACCAAAATCTGGTGGCGCGGTCTGTTGGAAGTCGTCCTCGTCCTTGGTCGGCATATCATGATCACTCTCAGTGCCTGCCGTAAATATCTCTGGCGCAGATGCAGTCTCCTTATCCGTGGCGGTGGCCGTAGGGTTATCAATGTCTGATAACTCGCTTTCTAAATAGAGTGACATGTGTGCTGGTACATAATAGTCATAGCATGTATACCCATAGTAGTTATTAACAATTAGTGTATGCAAATATTCACCACGTGTGCACGTATATCAATAATCATCAATTAAGCAGTAACAATGTGCGCATGTAATCATCCTAGTCTTCCCCAGACTATCCTCTCAGCCTCTCAGACTGAACTTCCTAGTCTCTCAGACTAAAATCTCCCAACCTCTCAGATTGAATTCTCAGTCTCTAAGACTAAATCCTTGGTCTCCCCGACCAAATCCCTGGTCTCCCCGACCTAATTCCTGGTCTCCCCAACCTAATTCCTGGTCTCCCCGACCTAATTCCTGGTCTCCGAATTCCTGGTCTCCCCGACCTAATTCTTGGTCTCCCCGACCTAATTCCCGGTCTCCCCGACCTAATTCCTGGTCTCCCCGACCTAATTCCTGATCTCCCCGACCAATTTTTCCCCAGTCTCCCCGACTGGACTCCCTCAGTCTCCCCGACTGAGCTATAAATTTAAATTTGGAAATGTGTATTTGTGCCTTTTTGTTTGTAAAAAGGTTTGTTCCCTGGATCTGGACGTATAGTGTATGCAATGTAAAAGTGTTTGAAAACGTTTTCGTGAGAGCCCTGATGATCATAGTCTAGACTCGAGAAAGAATCCTAGTTCGCTATGATCGAGGCTCTGATACCAAGCTGTCACACCCTGGCTTTGCGGAAGCATGGGTTTACTTGGTGTGACTTCTTAATACCATAACAACAATCATAACAAGGCTATATGATAAAAACATGAGATATTCATCCATTAATAAAGTTTAGAAAAATACCATATTATACTTGTCCTAAAACAACCTTCACAAAATAAGTTACAACCTTGACTTGATTTAACTGAGTCCATAAAAACTTAGCAAAAGACTTTAAACGATACTAGCTTTAGGGATATGTAACCCGTCCAGGAAGAGGTTACACCTTCTAAACCCTACAACTCTGGATGACTTCTTTATTCAAACGCAGCTTGTAAAATATGCATACCGTGCCAGAACCATTAGTTCCGGAAATACATGTAGTTTGAAAAATCAACATAAAGTTGAGCGAGTTCATGTGTAAGTGAGTATGTATAAACCTTTGTAAGTATAAAATCCCTGGTATGTAGCAAATAAGGAAATAAAGAGATTACCAATGGTTTGCAAGGCCTTTGATATGTGTGAAGTGCAGTAGGAAGACTCAAACCTAGCAGATTTATGCGTCGGGCTCAAAGTCACCCCGAGGTCCGTTCTGTTGGGCCTGGGGCTGGGCTCGCTACACCCAGATAGATCTACCGCTAATGACCCTCGGTCCTACAATGAGGATTAATAGCCTCCAGTTTCCGCCTACCTACTCACATGATCTAAGTAGTAACCCTCCTTACGCTAACCATACCATGTAAAAGTACTCGTAATTATAGTAACATGTATTTCACCCCCGAAGTATAAAAACTGAAAACAGTTAAGAGAAAGGGGGGACATGAACTCACTGAAGTGCGTATCCAGCAACGTAAATCTCCAACTCTATCTGCTGCGTGACGACCTACACGTACTAATTCCTATTAGACGGGTGGTCGTGCCTTGGTTTAGGGTTTAACGCTTTGTTGGAGAAATAGTTAGGTAACTATTCCGTATTCACACTTCTTATTTAATTAGTAAGTATATTCCTTCCCAAGGATGGGGGTTTTAATACATGTATGTTTTATAATTCCAAAAATATATTTTTAAGTCCCACTTAGCAAATATACTTTACCTTTTTGTCCAAAATAACTTATTTCCAAAATATATGTATTTTTCCCAAAAATAACATATTTTTATTTCTACCGTCTCCAAAACAATATTTTACCAATGTATATGTATACGTTATAATTCTGAAAAATATATTTTTAAGTCTCACTTGAAAAATATATTTTAAATCACTTGTCTAAAATATTTTGTCTCCAAAATATACATATTTTCCCCAAAAATATTATATTTTACTTCATACAATTTTCCAAAATAATACTTTATCAAAATACACATTTAAGAGTATTTTCCGAAAATACGCAAGTTACATTTTAGAGTTAGCGTTGTATAAACAATACCGGTGTAACTTAAATATTTATTTGTGAGGGCGTTGGTATTATTTTGGAGTCGTACTTTCATGATATTTCCAAGTAATATTATTTTTACCCCAAAAATAATATATCTCTAGTTCACAAAATAATCACGTAAGCACATAAGCGTTTTATTATGAAATATATATTCTCAATATATATTTAACAAGTTTTCATTTACGAAAATCCACCTCCGACACTTGGTTATTTTGTAATAACAATCTTGGCGAAGTTTCTTTGGAAAAACAAGTTAAAAATATATTTATAAACACTTGTCACGAAAATATTTCCAAGTGTTATGTTTCTGGAAAAATTTCGCCAGAGTTTCCTCTGTAACTGGAGGTGGCCACGCTTACCAGCGTATCATTTTCTTTTAAAAATTCAATCAACCACTTATCATACAATATTCCAATATCAAACTTGCCAAAAATAATTATAAATCGCAAACTCATGAACTTGTAAGTTGTGTAAAAATATGTAGCAACCTTTTAACATTTTTAGTGGATCTCGTCATTTTTAAAAATAAACTTAGTTCCTTGGAAACTTTATTTTTAAAGAATGTGTAAATTTACAACTTCTAGTCAAAAATTACGAAAATGTTTCATTGTTAAACCTTCGTGTTACACAAGTGTTTACACACTTATCTAGTTACTAAAATACCTTTAGTTTATGATAGATCCGGCTTTTAAACAAGACTTGTATATTTTGCTTGGTTCTTCTGAGAAACCAATTGTAGATCCTTAGATCCACTAGTTTAGAACTCTATTTTACATGAAAAATCGCTTTTACACAAGTTCATGTTTTGTTAGTGGAAGAGTTCATCATCTCGTAACTTTCACACTTAACAAACTACTAGTTCATGTTCCATGAACATGATCTAGCGTGGTTAGATGATGATCTATCCCACTACAAGCATCAAACAACATAAAATAATCACAACTAAACAAGTTTCATAAGATTTACACCACTAGTTATTCTTTATCCATCTAGTTCATCATTCTTTCAAGACTTTTAGTTTATATCTTGTGTGTTCTTGTGTTTTATCCGTTAAATCTCTTATTAACCACTTCAAACAAGAACAAGAAGGTGTTTAGAACCACTTACAACTAGCTCGAGGCTAGGGAAGAATCAAAGCGTAAACAAGGTGGATAAAAGCAATCTAGAGCGGTTCTTGCACTTCCGAAAGCACCGGGCTTGTTTGTATGTCACCTTGTACCTTTATGTATATAAGAAATGAGTGTATGAAAGTTGGATGGTGGTGAGATGGTGGGATAGGGTGGCGACCGAGAATGGTGGTAGGAGGAGAGAGTTTTGCTTGTTGATGTTGTTTGAATGAGAGAGAATGGTAATCTTGAGGGCATATTTATAAACCATGTTCTAGCTTTATCCAACAAGTAATATGTTTACTAGATTACCAACATACTTAATAAAATAATCAAGCAAAATGGATGTGTGGGTCACCATAAGGTGACCGTCAACTAGAGGGGGGGTAAGGGTTGGGTGGTGTAATGGTTAGTTAAGATCTAGTTGAAATCAAATGAGTTTAGTTAGTATGTTTATGTGTTTATGTAATATAAGGGGTGTTAGGATATTCGGGGACCCTAACTAGTTCAGAAAGGTCAAAACAATGTCATTGACAATATTTTTATGTTCCGGGTAAAGTCCGGTTGTTCGGTTGGATATTGATCCGTTAAAGTGCTAAATAAGTATTTAAAGTATCTTTTATAGTGTCTTTAGTGGCACAATAAATTCCCGTCACTTTGGAAAGTGTCTAGCCTTATTTTTCCATGTTTTTGCACATTACTAGTTTGGTTAAATGCTGATTTTTGTAATAAAGTGCAGAATTTTGTAATTAATACATGTCTTAGGCACATCCGGTCACTATAAATAGCACCTAGTGACGCAGTTTTATACTCCTCACCTCCCTACACTCCCTACTAGTGTAGTAATCTATTCCCGGCTCATACTGGCCCCAGAGACAATATCCGTTTAGGTGCTGGTAAATGTCAGCGTGTTTACAGGGTTATCCGTATAGTGTGCTCACTGTGCTTTTGTGCATCAAGGTTGTCACTAATGTTTGTGAGAAATAAATGGAGTGACAGTAATAAAGTATGATGCATGAATATGTATGTACCAGAAATCAAGAAGCAGTTTAACCACAATTGTAAGCAAGCACAGTAATTAAGCGTTAATTAAATATTAATTAATTGTACGGATACCTGGTTTTGTGAGGGTTGTCACAACTATTTAACTAAATTACAACATCAATATGTTTAGAACTCAATGAAGGCAGTAGATCCATGTTGCTATGTGAGATTTTGAATTTAATATGTGAATTTAAACAAAGACAAGAAGAAATAGAGTAAGAAGCTACCTGAATTGATGCAAACAATTGATTAAGAAAGATAATGTTCATGTTGTGAATGATCATCTTGCTAGTGTAGTTGTTGTTACCAACGAAACCCTAGACACCACTTGGATTACGGCGGTTAACCGCCAATGCGATGACCCGACTTCGCATCGGGCAGCCTGCATCGCCGGTCGGCGGAGACTTCCTGATCTCGCTTTCATTTCTCCCTTTTTCTCTGTTCTCTTCCTCTGTCTTCTTTGAAGGTGGGGAATGAGAAGACGTGTGTGTACCAAATAAACTCATACACCAATAAAGCATGATGTTGTACAACCACACAATTCAAAAAAAAAAAAAAAAAAACAAATAAGCACAAGTTACAACTCTGATTGCACAAGAATGTTGAAAATTAGAGTAGTCCAAGGGGTAAATCCCATTGTTGCCATCCACTCCTACTGCTGTCAGAATCTGGCCAGGGAAGGGCCATTTCAAAAAACATCCATCAACCCCTAGTATAGGTCTTCCTATTAGTTTGAAGCCTGCCTTCATTGCACCTAAACAAATGTAGATCCTCCTGAACTGCCTTGTTGGACTGCTAGGATTGCAATTTGGCTCAACATCAATCTTTACTGTGCTGCCAGGATTAGATCTTAGTAGCTCCTCACCATAATCCCTAAGATTCTCATATTGTGCCTTATAATGACCCTGCAATCTTTGTGTTGCCTTCATCCTAGCCCTAAAAACTTGATGCAAAGTAACCTCCACTTGATACTTCCTTTGTAGATCTTCCTGTAAAGCTTTTAGTGGAATCCCAGGGTTGATTTTAATAGTTTGTTGAATCTTCTTAGCTATCCAAGCAACTGTACAAAGTTTAACATCTCTCGTGTTCAAACATTCATGCTCATTGTGGTAGGTTTTAACAACCCAAGACCCTGCTTTTTTCACCTTTGAAACATACAATAACCAAGGGCAAGTGGGTGGTGTATTCTTTTTAGGGTTAGAAGTTGAATTTCCTGAATTACCCTTTGATGTTCCCACGTGTGTGGGCCCATGTGCCTCTTTGGCATTTTCAGAATTCTCCTTAAATGCAGGTTGTTGGGAGGTGCCTTCATCATTTACTTCACAACTACTCAGTTTTGGAATCCCACCTATACAAATTACACGAAGTCTGGTTTTATCATTCCTTGTAATGTGTAGTTGTCTCCTTGTCTCAATTGCATGATTCTTGACAATCAACTTTACATCGTCCTTTTGAGCAAATGACTGGCCAAGATAAAAGGGATCTTCACCTGATGTTTTGCACCTTTTCTTCTTTTTTCCTAACACTCCTACAAGCTTTTTGAAGAGGAGTGTCAGCATCTGAATCTGTTACACTATCAAAACCATCTAAATCCACATGGTCATCTGAATCTACATCATTATCTTCTTCACATTCTTCATCAATCTCAAAATCAACGGCAGCCTTATACTCATCCATGTCTACACTATAATCGTCAACTAAGTTATCTTTGTCGACTATGTAGTCTGGATCTTCATCATCATCCTCTTCCTCACCCACATTATCAACTCTGTCTTTCCTAGGTGTAGTTTTAATGGCTACTGACTTTACACGTTTCCTAGGGGTAGTATCCACACATTCATCCTTTTCACTTTCACTTTCACTTGTAGTCCCTTCATAAGCCACTACATAACTACTATCAGTTTTATCTTCATCATCAGTCAAATCTTCATCATGCTTACCACTGTCCTCGTAACTTTCTTGTTCACTCAAATCAACATATTCAGGTTCTCTTTCATCATTTTCTACATCCTGTTTAGGATTTTTCCTAATATGTTGAATATAAAGATCAAGCACCTTGTTTGTTTTAACATATTCAAGCAGTCTAATGAAGTCAGTGTTACTGCCTAAGGGTCTTAAACCTAACATTAAACATTCTCCTGGAACCCTAAAATGGTATACCACAACATCCTCTTCAGAATAGCCTAACTCTACAAGCATATCATTCAACATCATCAATGATAAGAAGTCAGAATCCACCTTGTCAATGTGGTCTACCTGACCCCCACTGTAGTCAAAATCATCCTCATCAGTGAAATTACCTCCATGATGAAGTCTCAGCGTGAAAAATCCAGGTCGATTAGCTGTATACCATATTTTCACAAAAAAACTTTTCAGAGATCGATTCAACTGACTTTGCCCTAACAATTTTGAAAGAAAAAACATGAAATACGTACCATATTTTACTTCAGGATCAAACGTTGTGCCTTCTCTTCGGATGCACCAGTTCCAGTCTTCGTCATCCATTGTTAGGGTTAGAGTAGGAGGAGGGAACCAGGTAAGGAAAGAAGAAGATGATGGTGGGAATGAGGGTTTTGGAACGAAACAGGGGCTTTTAAGGGGTTTTTTTTAATATAAATTGGTTAAGAATAATATAGAATGACAACTTTACCCTTGGCTGAAATAAGGATAAAGACAAATTCCAGCAGAAAAATTGAAAAATTTGACTTTTTTGAAATTTGGACTAAAATGGCAAAAAAATGCAAACCTCAGGGACCCAGATTTAAAAAATTTGGGATTTGGACTAAAGTGGCAAAACTGAGCAAACCTCAGGGACCATTTTGGCTATTAACTCTATATATAAATTATTAGATATGACAATATTAGGTGACACGATGGTAATCTCAAGTCGTACGTTGGGTTTCAAAAAGAAAATAAAGTGTTAATAGAAATAAAAATAAAATTACTAATTTAGTTTTATTGGGTATCAAGAAAAAATAATAAATAAATGTTAACTAAAATAAATAATAGAATTACTAATTTAGTTTTTATTCAATTAGATAAAAAAAAAGAGACAAAAACATCATTTTGGTAAATATTTTTCAAGAAACACCACTTTGGTAAATACTTTTTTCACCCACACTAGTTTGGGAAAAAACTCCCTCTAAGCTAGTAGTAAAATTGCTTTTTTTTTTGAGAAAACTACGTAAATCAACCTTTTTATGTTATACCTAAACTACACTTAATACATTTTATTATGAAATCAGTCAAACTCAATTTTTATGTTCATGTTTTACTGCAAGGGTCAACTTTTAATACAAACTCTGTTAAAATTCTTGGTTAAGTCATCTCACATGATGTCAATAATCTCTAGCTCAGCTGGTGGGTTGGCTGGTTGTCTCCATTGGAGGCGCCGGTTCGATCTCTGGCTACTGCAAGGTGAGACATCCGGGTGAAGGCTCGGCTTGGGATTCATCCCGGGTTCGAGTCCAACGGGGGACGAGGGTTTACCCATTCCACAGGGTTCCCACGCATCAGGGGTGTGCTACGCTTTCTAGCGGTGGTCGAGTAGTCTGCCTTTGGACATAGCTCCGAAAGGGTGGGTTTACACGTGGAAAGCAGTTAGTCGTTAAAAAAAAGTCATCTCACATGCAAATCATATGAGGGCTTTTTAGACGTTTTACTTATTCTTTTAAAATTAGTTTTTTGAGTAAATTGTCATTTTAGTCCCTCAGGTTTGACCAAATTGTCATTTTAGTCTAAATAGTTTTTTCTTGCCATTTTAGTCCAAATAGTTTTGTTTACTACCATTTTAGTCCAAATAGTTTTGTTTTCTACCATTTCGCAGTTGAGCCCCATGGGCATGGTGCGCATTAGGCACTTTGAGTTTGTATGCCGATCGCAAGGGGAGGAGCTCACTGTTGAAAAGTTTAGGGTATTTTATCAGCTGCAAAGCAACTTAGGCTTCTTTTCTTTTGCGCTTCATGGAGCGTAGAAAATTTTGATCAACCCTCTGAAGAGCTTCCATGACTAGAAGATGAAGTTCTTCTATATTCGCAAGAAAGTGATTCCAATCGCTATGGAATTTCGTGATACAACGCCTATCCCAAAGGAGGACATGAAGATCTCGCGCGAGGCAGCCTGGTATGAGAAGTTGCTCGCGCTGCCAAACCAAGTGTTTGGTGAGCAAGTCTTAGTTGCGGCTGGAATGAGTGATAAGTGGCCGCAGGACAACGCGACTGTGTCGGTTCCTCTATTGGAGGATGAAGGTAAATTCCCTTGATTTGTCTTTTTAAGAATCTTTTGAATAGGATCTATTATGATAATAGCTCTTTATGTTAATGCAGAGGTCACGCTTTGTCACCACGCGTTCCCAGGCCATGCTGGGGTAATGGGCGTGAGGCCACTCCACGACGGTGAAGAATATTGGTTTGAGCAAATTCGGCCGAACTTTAAGTATACCAGAGCCGATTTGTGTAACGCCCAACTTTTTTGTACTTTCCTGAATTAGAAAGCTTTTTTCGTATTTTCATTTCTGGAAATCTTGTATTCCTTGTAATCGTATTTTCGTTGTATCGTTGTAAAATCTGAGACTTGGATCGTAAATAAAAATTCGTATTTCTTACAATTCATGTTTTACATATTCATACATGTTCATACGTTTGAATTCATTATATATGTGTGGGCCCTCAGGGGTGTGGGCCCTCGGGGATGTAACACCTCGCAAAAACATGTCCAATGTAATAACGACACGTGTCATGAACTTTAAACATATGATGATTTGATTTCAAGGGACTAAAGTTGACAAACAAAGAAAGTATGTGTGTAGAAAGATCCAAAGTGCCAACATTGGAAATTTTTTCCTTTCAACGACCCTACACGATGTTTATACTCTTAAACGAATGAATTGTGAAGCGTATGAAGCCGCTTGTGAAAGAAAGTGAAAGTTTACAAGACGCGAGGGTAAAAAGTGTCAACATGTTAAATTACTACCTCTGAGTGACCTTTTAACGAACTCGGAGCTTTGTAACGATTAATTATACTCCCAAGAACAAGTGACGAAAAATTCACGAGGTTTCGATATCGTTTGATATTAAATACGTTAACTTTCGTAAATAAAGGGTTAAAAGCATCAACGAGGCAAAACTTGTATTTTCGGTTATCGTTTAATGAAACCGGACCTAACGATGTTTAGTTATATTCTAAGGATCATCAAAATATAAATTTTATGGGTTAAAAGGGCTTGAAATGAAAGTTATTACGTTTTAGAAGGTCCAGGGGTCAAATGTGCCAAGTTTGAAACATGATTGGCTGGTTACCATAGGGGTGGCATCGCGCCACACCTCCACCCATCTGCCGTCGCGCGACGCGACGGCGTGAACTGGACAGAAAACATGCACAGGTGCAGGTTCTGCACCTTTCTTCTCCAAAATAGCCATGCACTCACATGAACTCGAAACAAGGGACTATTTGCTGGTTTTAAAAACCACTTGGGACACCTGTAATCATCAGAGAACAACCCTAACACCTGGAATGATCAGGAGGTACCCTCAATTGCTATAAATAGATGAGTTTGGGGCGGCATTCTCACTTGCAAGTTCAAATTTCTTATACTCTCAATCTCTAAAGCTTTGGATCACTTCTCTGGAGCATCCTGGTTATCTAGGAAGCTTTCTCAAGTTCAATATTCGTGCTAAGGACCCTTGTAAGCGTTCTTAGCTTCTGTAGTTAAGATTTTATTAGTGTAATGACCGAAAGTCAAAGATATCGTAATTACGCTTTGACTTTGTGATTAATCACTAACGGTCCAGCCATTATTCGAATTGAAAGTGGCTATGTGTTGGTAATTAAGTCGGTAATAAACCCTTAAAAGGGCACCTTCTAATTATCACGTTATCTCAGTCAATTGTCGGGTCAAACTACTTAACAGAAAAGTCAAACGAGTCAGTTTTTGCAAAATAAATCACAACCGATAATGTAGAAGCTATAAATTACATTTTATCACTTAAATAACTTGGTAAATAATATAAGAACATGTTTAGGCATGTTCAACCCGAAAATTCTGAGAATTATGCTCAGTTCGCAACCGAAAGTCGCAAAAGTAGACTTTTGCTTTGACTTTTATTTCTGACCCGGATTAGCTTAGTTTAGTTATGCCTTAGGGTTCCTTTGTGACCATATTATATGTTAATATAACCCTCTAAGGTTATACTACATGGTCCCATAGAAATCTGAATCATTTACATGTTTCCGTTAAATGCTTAAAAGTTGACCATTTTGCTCTTATGTTATATAAACGAGATTTTTTAAAATGTGAGAGGACAAAAATCTTTATTACTAATTTATAAGTATGTCCTAAAAATTTGACATCAGTTTCTGGTCTAAAATAAAAGTTATGCAAGATATCGTAAAACAAAAGCTTTTTGTTAATTAAATGGCATTTTCAGCATAAATCATATTTAAACCCAATTTTTGGCACCAAACTTGCTACCCACTGTTATGATATAATATTTAGGGATTTTTGGAAATTTTTATCAAATTTTATACTGACCATAACATAGAGTTCTAGCATAAATTCGGTAAATGACGGTAATGCCCTTTTTGTTAATAAAATGAGTTTAACATAAGATTTGAATACCAAACCTTTTCCTACTGATATCATATGTTAAATAAAATATTTTAAGCTTTAGAGACTGATCAAAACTTCAGAATTTTATAAACATCTTGAATACCGTCAATTACCGACTTTTACGCTTATTAAGCGCATAGTATGGTTTAAAACCATATTTAACGCTTAAGACTTGTTACCTACTGATTTTAAAAATAAATTTTTATACTTTAACAGTAAGTATGATTCTTGAACTCAAATTTCCAAATTTGACCTTAAAAGCATATGTGAAATGACCAAAATGCCCCTACGGTGCATAGTTTGGCCATAACTGATAAACCACACATATGTATGATATCTTACTGATGTAACATGATAAAATTAATATTTTTACTGTATATTTTAGACCAGAAGCTCAGTTTGCTATTAAACCTCTTTTATAAACTTTAAAATGACCAAAATACCCTTTCGGGGCTTAAATTGGTTTTAAATTCGTTTTGGAGATAATGGAAGATATCCTACTGATATCACAACATATTTTAAGCATAATAACTTATGGAACTTGTACATGATTCATTCGGTTACCCGTTATGCATATACGCGTTCGGTACGGTTTATGTAACTAGTTTGCATAAATTAGCCGAAACGGGTCAAACCTTATCATTTTTACTTCAAAATCCAGAATGTATTTAGTTTACCCATTATAAACAAGTCTTCATACTTTTCGGGTATAAATCACATTCCAATCCGGTCACCGCTTAATCTACCGTTTCGTACCGTAAACCTTTCTTTAAAACTAACCGGTCTAAGTTACAACTTAATAAGACTCGTTAGGAATCTAAAAGCTTAATAAAACCTTCATTCCAGATTGAGAGCCCCGTTAGAAGTACTTGCACTTGCTGATTAGAATATACGGCTGACTGTAATTTACATTTTAGCTCAGGTAAATACTTTTAACTTATTTTCCCTTATACGGGCTTGGGATACGGTAAATTATTACCGCTTGGTCGGGTGTAGAAACCTTTTAATCGAATATGTTTAAATTGTATAATCCCGTTTTAATCAGTGTTGCTTGATAACAAATAACATTGGAGATTAACGACCGTGTCCTTGATATCCTTGGCTCATTCGAAAAGCGTGAATGGCCACCACTTAAGCACGGAGTATAGGCATACACCCGTCTGATGCGTATGTAAAAGATATACTTACTCGTGAGGAAATTTCTTGTGAGTTTATATTTGTGGTGTCTCGATTAATCTTGTTCGGCTTTTATACCGACCCAAAATTGTTACGGCCCCCGTCCCGGTTTTACCCGGTCCAAGAGCCGTGGGACAGAAACCCGTGGTATTTATTATTTGAGTTGACACCGGAAGTTAACAGGATCTTTTAAGACTTGAAAATGCCCAATTATTTTATTTCATAAATTGGGATAAACCCCGTAATTTACAATAGAGGAATTTCACAAGGAATTCCCTAGTTTTACAATACATGTTTATTTATTTGACCGAGCCACTACTTCAAGCTTGTTAGTGCTCCGTAGCACTTTTCCTTGCTTCACAGTAGGTCACCTGAAACATGTTTTAAAAATATTTTATCAGCGGGGAAATACTGGCGAGTTACTCAAATTTGATAAAATGACACATAGTTATATATTACAGCATAAGAGCGATTACAATGGCTACTATCTTATTTTTATCTGGCGCCGTGTCACCTCCTGGTGACGATGGTCATACCACTATTGGGTCCTTTCACCCAAGTAGTGATGATTATCACTGTTAGGTTGGTGAACCTAACCGTGAGAAATTAGTAATGTGCACAATACCCCACTAGCCAGTGATTCAAGATAACCACGACTTAATCCCTGTAATTATAACTTTGGAAAATAATTTGGAGTATTGTAAAACATTATTGATAAAAAGAGAATGACTCACATTGCAAGTTTAAACGGGCGGAGTTTAGCCTAGTGATAAGCCTTGTAACCTAAATTAAATGACAATGCATACGAACAAGGTCAGTAACTTAATACAACATTCACAGTAAACTTCAAAATCTTATGTTCCTTCGGGTAAGGCAAGAATTGGGGCGTTTATTAATCTTTGCTTTAATATCTTAAAAGCTTTCTCTTGTCTAGGTCCCCATTCAAAATTTACTGCTTTACGGGTTAGCTTAGTTAATGGCACAGCTATTTTGGAAAAATCCTTAATGAATCGTCTATAGTATCCAGCTAATCCTAGAAAACTTCTAACTTCCATGGCTGATTGCGGGACCTTCCATTTGGTGATCGCTTCTATTTTGGAGGGATCTACGTGAATACCTTTGTGATTCACCATATGTCCTAAAAATTGTACCTCTTGTAGCCAAAATTCACACTTCGAGAACTTGGCGTAAAGCTTCTCCTTTCTTAACAAGGTTAAGAGTGCATGCAAGTGTTCACAATGCTCGTCCTGACTTTTGGAATAAATGAGTATATCGTCGATGAAGACAATTACAAATTTATCCAAATACGGTTTACAGATCCTATTCATCATGTCCATAAATGATGCAGGAGCATTTGTTAACCCAAAGGGCATGACTGTAAACTCATAATGACCATACCTAGTTCTGAAAGCAGTTTTAGGTATGTCTTCTTCTTGTACTTTCAACTGATGGTATCCGGAGCATAAATCTATCTTAGAGAAATATCTAGCTCCTTGAAGCTGATAAAAAAGATCGTCAATCCTAGGTAATGGGTATCGATTCTTAATTGTAATCTTATTCAATTCCCTATAATCGATACACATTCGCATCGAACCATCCTTCTTCTTTACAAACAACACTGGAGCTCCCCACGGGGATGAACTAGGTTGTATAAATCCTTTGCTTAGTAATTCATCTAATTGCTTTTTCAATTCTAACATCTCGGTGGGTGCTAACCTATAAGGTGCCTTGGCTATCGGTGTAGTTCCAGGAATTAGATGAATTCTAAATTCTACTTCCCTATCGAGTGGTAATCCAGGTAGTTCTTCCGGAAATACATCCGGGTATTCTGACACTACTGGAATCTCCTTAAGTTCTTTACCTTTAGTGTTAATGATTGCCGAAATCATATACACTATTTCTTGTTTTCTTGAATAACTGGCCGCTTTCATTACTGAAATGAATTTCAGTGGCTTACGTGGCTTATCTCCTGTAATCACCACTATTTCTCCTGTGGGTGTATGAATTTCTATGGAATTCTTATCACAAAGAATTCAAGCATGGTTGGCTACTAACCAATCCATTCCTAACACCACATCGAATCCGGCTAAATTCATAGGTAACAGGTTAGCAGAAAATTTATGACCTAAAAGTTCTATTTTTCCTTCTCGCAAAATCTTATCTATGTTAACAGAATTCCCATCTGCCGTTTCGACAGTAAAAATTTGCCTAAGTTTGGTTAAGGGTAGGTTAAGAGCTTGGCAGAATGAAGTATTTATAAAACTTTGGTTTGCACCAGAGTCAAATAATACTTTTGCATAAATGTCATGAACTAGGAACGTACCAGCTATTACATCTGGAATGAGTTCCGCTTCTTGGGTAGTCAACTGGAATGCTCTTGCATTCTTTTTGGTAGTTCCGTCTGCAGGTTTGGCTTTATTATCAGCTGGTTTGACCAGTTTCGGGCAGTCTGGCCTAAAATGTCCAGCGAGTTATAGCAGATTGTTGACTTCTTTCTTCTGCAATCTTCTTCTTGATGCCCTGGAATTTTGCAGAAATTGCAATACCCTTTGCATTTTCCAAAATGCTTTCTTTTACAGGTACCGCAGAATGGAGCAGTGGAAGATTGCCCAGTCCCCTTTTTCTTGAAATTACTACTGTTACCCACACGGAATCCTTGGGTAATCTTTTGGGCCACTTCCTTCTTCCGATTTTCTTCTCTTGTGCATACCTGCCCGTCAGTTAGGGTGTTAGCTAATTCCACAGCATCGTCAATAGTGCGGGGTCTCACAGCTTTAACGATATCATAAATCTGGCCAATCAAACCCCAAATATAGCGAGAAATAAGTACCGGTTCTGGCGAAGCCAGGGTTGGTACCACTCTAGCATACTCGAAGAATGTCGAAGTATACCCTCGACAGTCTACATCCACCATCCGGTGGTTCAAGAATTTATTCGCCATTTGTTCCTTCTCATATTCGGGACATAATTTTCTTTCCACCAGCCGCTTAAATTCTTCCCAACTCATGGCATAGGCTATGTCACTTCCCTTGGCTTGTAACACCGTATTCCACCATTCTAGTGCCCCTTCTTTAAAAAGATGTGACGCGTACATGACCTTGTCTTCCTCAGCACATTTACTTATTTTAATTACTGCCTCGGTTTTCTCCAACTAATGCAGTGCGGCAGTTGCCCCCTCATTGCCTGCAAATTCAGCCGGTTTACAGGCAAGAAATTCCTTGTAAGTGCAACCAGGCGTTGCTGCTTTCATTTTCTTAAGGAATGGGGCTTGCATCCCATCATTATCGTTATTATTAGTGTTGCCGCCTCCATTTACACTATTACTAAAATTGTCGCCGTGAGTACGTTTGCTAGGAATAATTGGTTGAGGTTCAACTGGATTTCGGGCAGCAGCAAGGATTGCTGGAATAGCATTGGCTATTCCTTGGGCAACAATATTCTCTATATCTTGTCTATTCAGAAATTGGTCTCCATTGTTTTGCTCAGATTGGTTAACCTCGTTAACTGGTTCATTACTAGCGTTTTCCATCTGGTAATTATTTTATATAAGTGATTAGCACCAAATAATAATAACCAAACATAATAAAACAATCGCACATAATCACGTCAACACGTATAGCCAAAATTGTCGATTTTTTTCGACTTCCATATTTTATATATTTTAATATGCGTCCGTACACACCAGTTATGTTACACAAGTTTTATTTTTTAGTTATTTTACATAATTATATTTTTATTATTATATTATTATTAAACACACATTCCCATCACCACATACGATCCTGTCAGCTGGCACTTCAGAAACGACGTTCCCTCTCGTCGTATTTCCAGGATATCCTCTCCCCTACTTCCCAGATTCTATTCCCTGTGTCCACCGGCTCCTCGCCATAGTAGCGAAGTTCAGCTAAATTTTCTGAGCTCATAGGTGGGTGTAGTGGAGGCTCAGGGTCAAACTGAGGGAAAAAGGTATTAGGGTTATTCAGGAGATTCTGAAACTGCCAGTCAGTGGTCCACCATTCTTCCAGCTCTCCTAGAGGTCGGGAGTTAACAAGGGGATATGGAATAGCAGGTTCCAGATTGACTGGAAGTTGGGCTTCAGCTGGATAATTAAAGAGAGTCTCATCGGCAGGTCCAATGAGGTCGCTATTTGCTAGTTGGCGGTCCAGCTCCTCCCAGGGTGGCATCTCTTGGGCTTGCCTTGAACTTTCTCCAATCTCTATTCCTTTTCCTTTATCTTTGGGATCCTTAGTCTTTATAACTTTTTGTGTTGCTGGCCTTTTCCTACGCACACGCCTCCAGCCTACAAGTCTTCTTCTATTATTCGGTTTAGGTTTTTCTTGAGGTTGGGCTTGGAATACCATTGACTCTCCAGTGTCAGCCTGGTAGCCAGTGAAAGTACTGGTGATATCCATATCTGAGCTATGGATAGAAAAGTTTTGAAGTGCTTCTGATAGTTCATTCATGCTGTGAGCATACATGAAGAAACACACAAAATTCTAAGTTAAAATTTTGTAAATTGAATTTTCACAGAATCACAAAATGGCAATCAGAAAATTAAGTATTTCTAAATACTTAATTGGCTTAAATCAGTGGCTCTGATACCACCTTTTTCTGTCACGGCCCCCATCCCGGTTTTACCTGGTCCAGGAGCCGTGGGACAGAAACCCGTGGTATTTATTATTTGAGTTGACACCGGAAGTTAACAGGATCTTTTAAGACTTGAAAATGCCCAATTATTTTATTTCATAAATTGGGATAAACCCCGTAATTTACAATAGAGGAATTTCACAAGGAATTCCCTAGTTTTACAATACATGTTTATTTATTTGACCGAGCCACTACTTCAAGCTTGTTAGTGCTCCGTAGCACTTTTCCTTGCTTCACAGTAGGTCACCTGAAACATGTTTTAAAAATATTTTATCAGCGGGGAAATACTGGCGAGTTACTCAAATTTGATAAAATGACACATAGTTATATATTACAGCATAAGAGCGATTACAATGGCTACTATCTTATTTTTATCTGGCGCCGTGTCACCTCCTGGTGACGATGGTCATACCACTATTGGGTCCTTTCACCCAAGTAGTGATGATTATCACTGTTAGGTTGGTGAACCTAACCGTGAGAAATTAGTAATGTGCACAATACCCCACTAGCCAGTGATTCAAGATAACCACGACTTAATCCCTGTAATTATAACTTTGGAAAATAATTTGGAGTATTGTAAAACATTATTGATAAAAAGAGAATGACTCACATTGCAAGTTTAAACGGGCGGAGTTTAGCCTAGTGATAAGACTTGTAACCTAAATTAAATGACAATGCATACGAACTAGGTCAGTAACTTAATACAACATTCACGACAACTCACGAGATTAAAACCCTCACGACGAATGGCAAAGTGCAATACTTAAACATCCATCGAATTCACGACGAATGACAAAGTATTGACCAAATTTGGGCAGCACTTAAACATCCATTAGATTGGTTTCAATCGATCGGACATTGAATCGTAGCAGTGATCGAGTTAATACCCTGTATCGTAGCAGCGTTTCTCTATGTTGAAAATGTGATTTCGAGCAGTACACTTTGTTTTTTATCAAAATTTTCGACACATTATGAAAGCCCCATGCACAAGCTATTTATAGCAACTTTTTCAGTTTTACGCGGCCCGCGAGAGCCACCTAGTCTACAACTAGGGCATCTATGTCACAGGTAGGTCTGCCACGTGGCTGCCACGTGGCCTAAGCGCTTATCCGGAGATTTGCTGAGTTGTCGCGGCCCGCGTAGACAACCCTTGTGTCTTTGCCCGCGTGGAACCCAAATTTCTTGATTTCTTTGTTTTTCATGTACATTAGGGTTTCAGGGGTCCGGGTTTTCACTTACAGGTCATTTTGGGACATTTTTGCAAGTCCTTACATAAATGTTGGACAAACATGTAAATCTGATACAAGATTATTATTAATATAATTGTCCTAAGTTATAAAATGTTTGTGCCTTGTGCATTTAAACCAATTTTCATAAATGTTTTCAAAAGAGTCGGTTAATTGTATTTACCAGTGTAAACTGACGTATTTCTCCAAAAAGACTAAGTGACAGGTACCGTACGTAATTGGCTGGGAGCTCGGGGCGTTAATAAGGAATCTTGCAAGTTCTAAACGTCTAAAAGTCTGTTGAACAATATTTATATTTCTGTTTTAAGATCCGCCTGTGGATCCATATACAACCGTTTGTATAATATTAACTATACTTTAAATCTCAGTTTTGTAATAATATTTTCATCCAAGACTTCCGCTGTGCATTAAACTATATACATTTGACTATGACGATATCAACTACGTCACGATACTCCCTGCCGGGCCCACCGGTAATATGTGGAAATATCGGGGTGTGACAGGTTGGTATCAGAGCCAACATTGAGTGAATTAAACACTAGCCTTTTGTGTTTAATCTCAGTGACCCAGTTGCACATTCCTTGATTTCCGAGTCTAGACATGAACTAGGAATGATCTCATCCCTGTTATATATATATTGTTTTCGATATTTGTGTATTTCAGGAACTTGTCGCCGAGTAAAGCTGCCATAGGTGGAAGTTCTCCAAACCCGAAGTCTAAGAATGTTAAGCTTCGTACCACAACTCGAATAAGCGTACGACCAGTATGGAGAAAGGGCCTTTTTGGACCCATTCCTAAAATCAAACCAGTTGAAACCATTAACCATATTTCAGATTCGGTACCTAAGACTTTTGAAACTTCAAATGAGAAGCCAACATCGGAGGAGTCCATACCAACTGTCCCTGAGGCTCCCACTCCAAAGATGATACTTATGGACCCAAGTGATCCATATTTCTTACCTCCAAGTCTTGGAATCCCAAACTTGGATTATACAAGTCCTGACCCTATTTGTGGTCCATATTATTCATTAACCATAGAATCCTTGGATTCCACTTTTGCAAAGGTTCCTAATATGGAAGATTTCGACTACCCGCCAACACCTTCAGTATCCGTACCGCCCATAGTGAACCAAGGAGAAAACTTTCAGAAATAAAATAAAGAAGAAACTCCTTTTATTGTATTTCATTTCTCTAGTAGTCCCTATAAGGACTTATTTATCTTTTTAGTCCCTGCGTGGACGAATTTATATGTTAAGACCCGTTTAGGGCAATTATTGAAATTTTTAGAACTTTCTATGAAAAGTTTCCTTTTTGAAATTTATTTTGGCACTAAACATATACATATGTATTATGTACTAAATCAAAACATCATTTCAATTGATAATTGCTCTGCCACTAAATCTCAAAAGAAATCTTAAAGGTATAACCTAGCCTATATGTCATTTTAGACATGGCTATAATGGTAAAGCCTTTTTAAGATAATAAATCCTTGTTAACACCTAAGAACGTGTTAGCATTTTTGACCAATGTGGATCGAGAAAATCACACTAGTCATCCTTATATTGGATTTTTCCAATTCCTTATTCAGCTTAATGATCTAGAAATCATGGCTTAAATCATCAAATAAGGTGATCATAATATACACATCCATTAGCAATGAAATGCCTACGGGCTATACCTATTGTCCTAAAAGACAAAAGATAGTTGTAGTCTATGACTCCCTATCAAGAAAAGTAATGAACAATGTTCAAACCTTAATGCCTCGATCCTATAAGATCATGGCTTATAAATTCAAAAATGTCCTCGTGACAAGGCCTTGTGTGCCATTTTAATATCCTTAATAGTTTATAACTGAATTAACTATAATGAAAAGTTTAAAATAAATCTGATTATCAAATTAACCAAATATGGTTTATTTTATACCATGGTTAATGAATCATCGAAAATGATGATTCCATAATAGACCTCTAAACAAAAATTATTGTCAATTGTTTTATAGAAATCAAGCTTCAGCATGTCTGAATTAGAAGAGGTTAATAGTCACCCAAGGGAGAGAAATGATACCACCAGAATAAATGTAGCTGGTGCAGATCTTCAAGCATTGACAGACAACGCTGTTACAAGAGCCATTGACAGACAGTTTGTCGCAACCCCCGATCCCTGATCCCCGGGAACGGGCGACCGCGATCCAGTTTCGGTGGTATCTCGTATTGTCTAATCTGGCAGCGGAATTTTTCATCAGGACCGTAGTTAGGAAACATTGATCAGAGTAAAATACCACATTTTCATAACTTTAAACAAATGGGTTAAAATCCAAGTTCGTAGTACACACATTTTCATAGGAATATATCCTATTTTATTTAACAAAAAAACATCTATTTTATTTTAGGTAACTTTATTGCCACTTTTCCAAGCCTTCAGTGCTGTCCAGCTGGCTTCTATTTGGCTTTCACAGTTTGTTACCTGAAACGCGTTTTAAAAACATTTGTCAGTGGGAAATACTGGTGAGTGAATCCCAGTTTAATCAAGTTTAAATAAAAAGTCACAGTGTACAGTGTTGAGGGCGATCCCGCAATTATATTTGTTTCCAAGACATATCAATTAACATCCATGGTACTGTCGAACCCGACTTGTGGACATGTTACTCCTTGACCAGGTGGTAACAAATTTTGTATACAAAACCCCAACATACTCATGATAATTGTATTCTTACAAATACTCAATAACTGTTATTCGCATGGAAAAGTAATTAAGGTTTTGTAAAAATAATTAACAAAAGGTTTACAAAAAGTGGATCAACTCACATTGTTGTCTTAGATTTTCCGTAAGGGTTTCCTGGTAATAATCTAAAATTTACACAAATGCACACGCGTTAGTATAATAACCCATTTTAACATTAGTAATACCCTCCCCGAGATGGCATTCCAATGACTACGTCGGGCAGAACCACGACAGCCGTTACGGAACCCTAGATCAATCGGGCATCGTATCTAATACGTATCCAGGGGTTATAATACTTACAACGGAGCAGAACTTCACTATTTAGGGGGGTATAATACCCGCGTATTATGCCTTCTATTCAGAAATTAAGATTGAGAAACGTTTGTCAGCGATCAGAACTGAATGCCGATGCCCTTCTTATATAGTGCTGAATTCTGGTTCTCTCATGGCCCGCGTAAAACAAGGACAGGGCTTACGCGGCCCGCGTCAATCCCCGGTCAAAGCGTAGCTGATCCTGGTCAGCGTCTAGACTTGCCACGATGATGACACGTGTCATCACCGGGCTGCGCCACTATCTTGATCTCACGCGGCCAGCGTAAGTGGTAAGGTTAGCTTACGCGGCCCGCCTAAACTTAAAAATCAACGAAATTAGGTTCTATCCTTAAAACCGCCAGCGTAAGGGTTGGGGTGGGTCTACGCGGTCCGCCTCAACTTACTTTTTCTTGTTTTTCATTTATTTTTAATGCTATACTGTATTTCGGGCTCGGTTTTTACATACGGGGTGTATTTAGGGACATATTGGGATAATTTAAAATATATTAGGGTGACGGAAAAAAATTATGAGGGTGTCGGTTTTATTGAGAGTTGTTATATTCTCCCCACCTTGTTTTAGAGCTCGTCCTCGAGATCTACTGGAACAAGCGTGGATATTTCCTTTGCATTTCAGATTCAAGCTCCCATGTGTACTCAGTTCCTCTTTTGGAATCCCACTTCACTTTGACCAGAACTAATCTCTTGTGCTTGAGATTCTTGACTTTCCTGTCTTCAATCTATAGAGGCTTCTCTACAAACTTGAGTTGTTCATTTACTTCTATATCCTTAAGAGGTACTATTAGCGATTCATCAGCTAAGCATTTCTTGAGATTAGATACATGAAACACATCATGTATTCCTGCCATTTCCTCTGGCAGTTGTAGCTGATAAGCTACAGGTCCTATTCTTCTAATAATCTCAAAAGGTCCAATATACCTGGGACTTAACTTTCCTCTTTTGATGAATCTTACCACTCCTTTCCAAGGAGAGACCTTTAACAATACTTTATCTCCTACTTGAAATTCCAATGGCTTGCGTCGGTTATCAGCATATCTCTTCTGTCGATCACGTGCTGCTTTCAGTCGTTCCTTGACTTGAATGATCTTATCGGTTGTTTCTTGCACCATCTCAGGTCCAGATAGTTTCCTCTCCCCAATTTCTGCCCAACAGACTGGGGTTCGGCACTTTCGTCCATAAAGTGCTTCAAATGGTGCAGCATTGATACTTGTGTGATAACTATTATTATAAGAAAATTCTATTAAAGGTAAGTGATCGTCCCAATTACCTCCGAAATCAATTACACAAGCTCTAAGCATATCTTCCATTGTCTGAATTGTTCTTTCGCTTTGTCCGTCCGTTTGAGGATGATAAGTTGTGCTTAGATTCAACTTAGTTCCCATTGCCTTTTGGAAACTTGACCAAAAATGAGAGGTAAAGCGACTATCTCTATCAGAAACAATTGATAAAGGAATTCCATGTAATGAAACAATTTCATTTACATACAATTTAGCTAGCTGTTCCATACTGAAAGTTTCTTTCATTGGTAGGAAATAAGCTGACTTGGTTAGTCTATCTACAATCACCCAGATTGTATCATTACCTTTCTACGTTTTGGGTAGTTTAGTAACAAAATCCATTGTTATCAATTCCCATTTCCACACTGGCATTTCTAGTTGCTGTAACAAACCTGAGGGTTTCTGATGTTCAGCTTTAACTTGTGAACAAGTTAAACATTTAGAAACATAGGCTGCTATGTCCTTCTTCATTCCTATCCACCAGAAATTTTTCCTTAAAACTTGATACATTTTATCATTTCCTGGATGCATTGTATATTTGGACTTATGGGCTTCTTCTAAGATACGATGACGTAGGTTTCCTAATTTAGGTATCCACATTCTTTTCTCATGGAATCTCCAAATTCCATCGGTTCCTTGTTCTAATTCTTTTAACATACCTTTTAATTTTTCAGTATCATCCTTGATTACTGATTCTTGTGTTTTTCTGATTTGATCAGTTAAATCTACTTGTAGATTTAATTTAAGAGAACGTACCCTTTTTGGCTTTTCGTGATACTTTCGGCTTAAAGCATCCGCCACTATATTTGTTTTTCCTTCATGATACTGGATATCACAATCATAGTCACTAAGCATTTCCATCCAGCGTCTTTGTCTCATATTCAACTCCTTTTGCCCGAAAACATACCTTAAACTCTTATGATCGGTGAATATGGTAAACTTACTACCATAAAGGTAATGTCTCCAAATCTTAAGGGCAAAAATTATAGCTCCTAACTCTAAATCATGGGTTGAATAATTTTCTTCATGATTCTTAAGTTGTCTAGATGCATATGCTATAACTGTCACACCCCGACCACATAAAACAACAAATCATGGCGGAAACGTCGGGGAGTGTTGTAACATAATTATTGTTTCAAACCATGGATACAAAGAGTTTCGTTTTATTAAATATTAAACATTGTCTTAAAGTTAAACAAGCAAATAAAACATAGTCTATCATCGTTATTAAATCACTAAGGCCTCATCCAGTCCTAACTGAGCATGCATCCTATTCGCAATCAACATTAAGCAACATCACCTGAAACATATGTAAAAACAAAGTCAGCAAAGAAATGCTGGCGAGCACATAGTTGTTGTGTGAGTGTCAGATTCATGGCTCGTTGAAATATTTCGTACAACTTCGTTAATCGATATTTGAAACCTTGTTTTGTAAAATATTTGTATTGTAAAATGAATAACCAAGTCTAAACAAATTGGTCATAATTTATAAACCTCGATGCCATGAATCTTAACCCAAAACATTTGTTTATGTAAACCAAATCATAAATCGTTCTCGTAATAAAACTCGTATGGTTTATATGGTTATGTAAACATCGTTGTGTGACATCGTTTAACTCGTTCTCGTTATAGATAATCGCTCATTTGTTTAAATCATTCATAATCGTTCAATCGTACAAATCGTTCTCGTACAAATCGCTCTCGTTTTAATTGTGAAAACTACTTTTGGTCGTCTCGCTAATAACATTCAAACCTTTGTGACTCGTCCATCGTTCAACTCGTTCTTGCATTAACAAACCTCCAAAGGGTAAGTTAACAATCATCAGATTCAGTCGTTATCCACCTAACCCACACATAACCATGGGTAAGTCTGATAACGGGATTTGTCGGATCCTATGGTACCATAACCTAATACTGGTCGGCTTGATCAATGCTAATGAATGTCATTCGTTATGTAACTACCACCAACAAGTTCGTTCACATTATCGAAATCGTGATTAGTTTTGTATAAACCATCTCAATCGTTTTGAAACCATCGTTAGAATATCGAAATCGTTTTGATACATATGAATCACCCCAAAATAATCGAAAACAGTAAAAGAGGGGATCTATGTACTCACCTTTGGGTGCGTTTTTATATGTTAACACAATCCCTCAATTGTTTATTCATCATAAATTAAATAAGAATGATTTAATAATAAAAAACCCACAAAAATACCGAAGTTTCTCCGATACTTAGAATTTTCACATAACTTTGAGTTTTCTCGAAAAGTTATTATTTTTTATTATATTGGTGTATTTGTATATATATACTCAAGCGTAAAACACATAATATTGTCAACACTAACACATGATCATACACATATTGTAAAACACATAGCACATTGTAACACATAAAATGACCCATGAACAACCCATTCTAGTGTATGTCGAAAAACACTTATTTTAGCGATTCGGTGACATTTTTGGGCGTCGAAAGTCACGTATGACTAACCAAACACCAAGTAAACTTAATATAAGTTAAAATACTTGTTTTTATATCAAAAATATCAGTTTGGTTACTGATCTAAAACAGTTTTATAAAAATCCTCCGAAAATGCGATTTTTGACCGTTTTACCGCATAGTTTTGCATCAAACGTTACCCGAACCATCCCAAATCGAAACGACTTGAAATTTTAACATGACCCATGTTATTTACTGAATAAAATAATGGTTATACTGTAACACCCCGAAAACGGGTTTGGTAATCAAACCACGTTAATACTAAAGGACGGGTAAAATACAGTTAGTGGTAAAACTTACCCGGTAAATGACGGTAATTGTCAAGATAAAATAACTAGAAATAAACAACCTAGTTAGTTAAAAAGCTTGAAATGATAGAACAAACATGGTTAAAATACCCTTTATAAAAACTTGTGTAAAGTGGAGGGACTAGACATGGGCAAATGAATTAAAGTTTCAATTAAATCAAATATTAAACACAAAACACACACATACGTGGTGTGTGTCCTGCGATTTCAACCAGACCAAGAAGGAGGTCTCAAGCTTCAACCCTAAAACACATAAATTCACCAAATTGAAGGGGCAAATCAAGCCCAAATCGAAATCCAAGCATAGATTAGTGATCTCCTCTAAAAAGGGATCATAAGGTATGTAATTTCTATGCAAAATCTTCACCCAAAATTCTGAGTGAATCCATGGAATTCAGGATTTGATGTTGCATGTTAGTTGTTTTGAATGAAATAGTGTCTAGGGATAAACCCTAGTCAATTACTTGTTGAAATTTTGCCTAATTCTTGTGAAATCCATAATCACCATTGAAAGTGATAGATGGGTTTGTAGAAGTATGATGAACATTAGGATTATGATGTTATCTTAGTATAAATTGGGTTCTATGAAACAAGTTTAGATTGAGTAATATGAAAATTTATGTGAATTAGCCAAAATTGATATTTATCTTAGCTAAATAACAAGTGTTGAACTTCATTATGAATTGTGAAGAATCATGCCCTTAAGGTGTTTGTGAAAATGCCTAAAAGAGGATTAAAACTGGAAATTTGAGCTAAAACGCGTGTTTGTATAGTTATGGAAAATTATGCGTATTATGTAAACAAAAGAGTTCTAAAAGGGTTGTGATTGAACTCTATAGGAAAAGAAACCAGAGCGTCAAGTGGACAAGCCGGTGGTGACGCACGCTTGAAAGGTACGTAACTACGATTCCGTTACGTTATGCTTGATTTCGTATTTTTGCTAGTAGACTTTAAATTAGCGTAATACATGAAATTTGCATTTAGTTGAAGTGACGAAGATCACTAGGTACATAAACGGGTCAAAAGGTGAAATTATCACCCTTTGACAACATCGACTAATGGTTTGTCGAGTTACAGGTTTATAGGAATAAATATCAAATGGATACGCACATCGCTATTGCTTAGCGGCCACTAAGGCAAGGTATTGAAACGTGTCAATATATTGATCCGAGCCACGTATGTATAATGATTCAACTCATCTTGTAGAACTTCAGATTTTATAAAAGTTAGACAAGGTTAAAATATAGTTATTCGGTTATTTTCTAGGTAAACCGAATAAATTGAGTTATGCTTATGGTGTTTTAGAAGCACATGGGTTTATAAACAAGATTATAGTTAAAAGGTCGGATTTTAGGTCAAACAAATAATTAAAAGTTCCTTTGTAGTAAAAGAAGGATGCAAATCGACCAAATTACCCTTGTAAGCTAATTCGAACGAACGACCCTTGCAAGTGGTTCGGAAACGAGTTTTACGATTTAATAAATGCCTAGAATAATGAAAAGATAGTGAAAGATGTAAATTTTGGGGGCGAATGACTTTATATGAGTCTTTGCCGTAAAAAGATAATCCGAGGGGTAAAATTCGGAACATATAGATATCCACATTAAATCCAACACACATATAGTTGTGGTGGAAGCTTACTTGATAAGAAATGTAGGAATAAGATGCTAGAAATATAGGAAAGCGAGTTCAAGTTCTAAAGTGCTTAAATACCCTTAACGGGTCAAAATAAGCATATGAGCGAAAACGTATTTAAATTGTGTAAGAAACCTGTGATTGAAACCTAACATGGTAGATAACATTAATTTGAAGAGGTGTATGTGAAATAAGGATTAAACAAATATGTTTGTTTGATAAAATGCATAAACGGGTTAAAATTCGGTAAAACGGCAAGGAGTCGAAGGCTTAGAAGTCTCAAAATTTATTATGTAGGATGTTGGATTTTAACTCCATATGATGGAGGATCAAATTACAATCACGTAGGAAGAAACGGTAGGTCAAACGGATACGCGGATTGAAAGATACGAAAGTTTTCGTGTCAAAAACGGCAAAATGGAAAGGTATGATACAGGGACCACCGTAACTTACGGTGCCCACCGTAAGTTACGGTGGAGCTGAAATCATTACGGTACCCACCTACTGAGTTACAGTGGGGGGACTTTAATACAAGGGCCACCGTAACTTACGGTGCCCACCGTAAGTTACGGTGGAGGCCATTTTGAGGTCCTTATCTTTGGATCAAAAGATTAACGTTGGGATTTTCCTTCCATTATTATTATCTTGTCTTGTACCGTTATTTAAACTATCAATACTAACATTTAAGTTGGTATTGATCGTAGGTGAATGTCGAGAGTCCCGGATGAAGATCAAGCGTCGAGCAAGAACCGAACACACGTTAAACGAAGCTTCCGCAATGCTGTTTTGTCGTTATTCTAAAAGGATGAATTAAATCACATTATGTTGTATCACTTTAAAGTTTAGAAAAGTTTTAACAAACCCGTATTTTGATTGTAATCATGACTGTAATTACATAATTATGGACTTAATTTATACGAAAAACGTAAAATAATAACATGGGTGTTACAAGTTGGTATCAGAGCCTTGGTTTAAGAGATTCAAGTATGGTGGGAAAACTATGCTTGGACTTAAACCTTATGCTCTTGATAAAGATTGGTGTTCGGTTCAAGGCTTGATCGCAAATCCGGTAAGTACAAGTATGTCAATGATTTAGAATGATTAAAGTGTTGAGATCAACTTACAGGGTTATCGCGTAATACACGTTACCCCAGTCAAATTGATAAATGATAGATACAGTTAACGAATTACGTACGTTGACACGTACAGTAAAAAGCCTTGTATTACAATACGGGCGTTTATTAATGTCGAAATTACTAACTTTTGTAAATGTTTAGTTGAAGGACAATCGCATCTGAAGATGACGAGAGTTGAACGAATTAGGGAATTGACGGTGGAACGGTCCGAGACTCCGAGGTATGACAAGCAGAGCATACTTATTAAGGAACTAAATCGCGTGACGATAACGAACAAAGTTAGCAGGCAAGAGAAGCCCGTTAGGACAAGCATTACCAGGTGCACGCTTTTAAATTAATCGCACAAGTAGTAATATGCAACTAACACGTAGGGGATAACGGTTGCATATATCTGATAAAACCTGAATAGGATATCTATTTAGGATGATGCTTCTAAGAAAAGTTTAATAGAAACATGTGTTATTCACAATGATGAATAACAAGGAAATAATAAGATTAGTTCATATGGAAACTTGGACGGGGGGTAATTATCCAAGTGGGAAACTCTCAATATAATGCTATTGAGAAAGGTAGCGATCACATTAACGAATGTGATTATATAATAGTTCGATATAAAAGAAAAACATTTTATATGTTCGAATGTAAAACTAGTAAAACTAATGATTGTTGTTTTGCAATTAAATAAAGTTTTATTAAATGAAATTAGAAATATGAAATAAATAGAGACATTACTTACATAGGGGTGATGTGAAAGCTATAAAAAGGTCATGTGTGTCATGTGCTGATCGCTTACTCTGGCCAAGTAAGTAGTGGCATATGATACCATGAACTTCTCGTAGCAGACACATTTACGTCCGATGTAGTAAGGGCGGGATGGATGGGACTAACTTAAAAAGGTACCCAAATAAGCAAGACGTTTGATAATAAACGTAGACGCAAGTCGGATGACAGAAGCGTATTACGTTAGAGTAAAGAGCCCAAGAGAAGGGACAATGATCAAAGTAAGAGGAAATACAGACCAACTAATGA